>JABASC010001950.1:0-20058 GCA_019776185.1 Plutomurus gul | reverse complement strand
AAAACTTCATTTAGAAATTTAAATATTTTCGGGATATCCCGTCCCGTCCCGACGGGATTCGGGACGGGATCGGGACGGGATGGCTCTCATCCCGATTCATCCCGACCCGGTTTCATCCCGAAAACTTTCGGGACGGGACGGGATGGCCCTATCCCGTCCCGTCCCGTTGACAGCCCTACTTTTTACCTCTCTTGCAATCATCAGTAATAATCCTCGATGCGTCTGTCCCCTGGAAAAATTATTTAATTATGAAAAGAATATAGAAGACCCAACATTTCTGAGGACACTTGTCACTCGAAAAACCTGTCATACCTGTACAGGTTTGCAAAATATCACTTGAGACACAGGAATAACATTACTATTATTTCGACAATGTTATTGAAAATATATTGCACATAGTTACTATTTATGAGATAAATCTCGATCTCCCCTGCCATGCCACATACATACATAGGTTGTACATAAGGTTGCATTATTCTGGCATCTGTCACTTGCTTTGCAATGCCTTTGAAATTAACTAGAGAGATCTTAATTGACTTTATCATTTGTTTCAAAAGCAGATTGAAGCATACAGGGGATCAAGGCTCTAGGATCTAGCACAGTGACGTATGAGAAGCACTGTAAATGTCATTTGATTAGCAGTAAGTATGTTAGGAGAAAGAAAAGCTTCGTGATGGTCACCCACATTCTTTGTCGTAAGAATAGAGTTATTTCTGCTTTCGCTAAGCCTGTCACACCCAGCCGAGTAGTTGAATTTTTTTCTGTGGATTACTTCCTTCTTTTTGCTCACTAGTGTTGTGAAAGTGAGTATTAACAAGATTGTTGCTCAAGTGTACTTTGGCTGGTGTGCTGCTGAAGTATTTTACTTTACCATCGGCGGCATTGAGTGTGTGTGCTTTCTCTCCTTTCACTTTACTCTCTTTTTCCACCAGAACCGAACCTAGAGAATTAGTCTCATTTTAGTATTCCCCTCGCTTACTTTTCCTCTTCTTCGCTCCGCTCACACAACATGGAATTCCAATTTTGTCCTCTTCAAAACGCCACTATATGTAGGAATCCCCAACTTCAATTCATTTTCCTTCGTGCTTTTCCTATGCTTGCTTTCAATTGAATCGGTTCGCTGAGTACTCAGTGCAGTAGAAAGCAAAGAAGAAGTACAGACGAATAACTGGACAAATTTCAATTCTGTTCCAATTCCCTCTCTCAAAGAGATGATTTTGAGCGATAGAGAATTGTGATACCGGCTTTCTCTTTGGCTAAATGCTACGTTTAAAATTGGGTCCGCAAAACGATGCTGCGAGCTAAATACCTACGTGGACACATACGAATCGCCTTTGTCAGCAAAATTCCCCTGTCCGTTTGATGTGTCCATTTGCAATATTAGTTTTACTATTAATGCATATCCTAGTAGAAAATGGATATTGTTCTATTTCGTAGAAAGTTGAAATCCCAGGAACACAGCCCACACGATACAGGTATTCGTATTTAAAAAGGCATGGGTCAACTCAAGTTCAAAATGACAAACGTATACATAAATTCAAATACAATCATAATATTAGTGGGTATGCAACTACTAGTACGTATTGTGTAATTTTTGTGTGTACCTGCACTGACAACTACAATTCTCTCAATGTTGAAATATTTGGGATTCTTCTTTGTGAGACCTAATATTAGTATTATATAATATACATTACATCTGTATAATGCTTGCACTGATATCAGAGCAAGATATTTCATTTAATTCGTTGACATTTCTGCATTTCTGGTTGTTCTTGTGTAGTTCCATGGAACTGCAATAATTTTCTTGTTCCATCGTGTAGTATTTCTAGATTGAGCAATTATTTATCCACCATACATACATACGGCAGCATTGCATTACATAATTTATAGTCCTCCCTATAAACGTATTGCAATTACCAATACAAGGAATGTAACAGTTGTAAGTAATACTAAATCAATATAATAAATATTTTTGCAGACATCAGAGAAATCGCCACTAGGCCAGAAAAGGTGTAGCTTACCAGGACCTGTGGGGTCTCTGAATCTGTATGCTGCCCACCAACAACGTCGACTGTCAGAACGTGGCCTGATGATATACAGACCGAATAAGCCTGACATTGACTTAATCAGAGATTTCACGACGACGAACCAGCGAAAGAATTCTACGCCCAGTTTCAGCTTTCATCAGAATCCCGGCAGCGTTGGTCAATTTTCCGGAATTCAATACGCCCATTCATCATCGGGCTCTTTGAGCTGCCTGAATCGGAATTTCCCAGCTACAGGCCCTTCAAGTAGTTTTGCAACAGCTTCCTCCAGTCTCCCGTCCACGTATTCGCATAGTCTTCGACGCGCATCCTTTTCCCCTTCATCGTCGACATCAGATCCGAATCCGGGGCCTGGGATATTCTCGACAAGTACTTTCTGCACTTCCAACACCAGTAGTAATAGCAATGGTAATGGAAGTTGTAGTAATAATGCTAAAACGCCAGCATCTTCAAGCACCACTTCAACAACCAACACCACCAATAGCAGCGGCTGTCGTAAAGTCCGACTTTTTATCCAAAAAAATGCTGTAGGATCCAAGGAGAAGTACGTAGAACTTCAGCAATCGGTGAGTGAATTTCTCGAATGTCTTCAGTTGACTTCATTTCACTTCAATAGTCGACTAGTCTCCACTTCAGTTCATTAAGCTGAACGAGCTCTTTATACATTGAATTTACTTTGGCTCAATAATACTGTTCCTTTTTCATTTTCTCCCTTTCTACTACATTGCTACACTATCTGCTCAAAGGACAGAGTGCTTCTCACTGGGATTACACTCATTCTTACTGAATTACCTTCCTCTTTTTATAGGAAGGAGAAAGAATACACTTTCTGAACTCGTACATAAGTAGCACCCACGACCATCCAGAAAAAATGCCGTCATAATCCTAAAATGTTTCTAAAACTTACGTTTAGTTATATTTTACTCTAGGTTATTATATATCCAAAAATACCGACGACCTACTTTGCACTTATATAACAATAAAAAGATCTATCTGCTTTCTCTCATCATCAGTCTTTTTATGTACTTATTTACACATATATACATACACCTTGTTTCTTTATCCTTTTCATTTCAAGGTGAAAGCAGCACCGATTGTTGAAATGGGGCTAAAAATTCATAGGAAAGTTTCATGAATTCTCTTTCCACTCATTCCCTGTATTTAAACAATTCTACTTGTTTATTTGAAATACTCACATAATTAATGTGAACGCTTCAATGATGCAAACAGAAGCAAAGAGAAGCAAAATCCCATTACTAAATTACATAAATAGCTACCTTTGAATAACTTAGTTTGAAAAGCAATACGACCATTTAAATAAGTGGCTACATAAGTAAGGTGAATATCAGAATAAGTATTTGTCAATATTTTTATGAATTATGTACCACTCCTTTCATTAAATATGTGGAAGTTAAGTAAATTTGGATGGAGCACTAAAGAAAAATCAATTTTTGTTCTAAAGCATATTGGTGAATCCAAATGTGTCCTCAATAGAGCCTCTCATCTATTTCCTTTGGGAGTTATTTATTTTCTCTTCCAATTTTAATAAGTTCTTTTCACCAGGGTGAGTTTGATAATCCAGAATAGAATACAATGTATTTACTTCTACCTGTACTTCGGTGCTTTACTAAATTCTACAGACTGATGGGTATTTCAGATAAAATGTGATCAATATAAATATGTATTGTGTAAGAAATTGTTTTATTTATACACAGTGTCCATTGAGTCAACCAATTGTATTTTTCAGTAAGCAGTCCAAACCCATTTGACGTTTTACCTTTGAAACGACTGCCTATTCAAATGAAATATTGCGTACGTATCTAGGCTATTACATTATATCGAAAGTGTTGTAATAATATTTGTAAATACATTCAACCGAGAGAACGTGTTAGTTTTGCATACAAATTCGTGTGCTCAAGTAACAGTAACACATGTAATCCCACAAAAAGCCTATGCAAACGTCAGAATCTACTTTTCTACACAGGCATAAGTATAGGTAAATAATGCAAGTGTTATTGGTCACCTGGCACATATATTTTTGTTAGTAGTGCGACCAACTTCAGGATGAACACCAACAACGTCACAAATGACTCGAGTTTGCAGACAAAATCTTTTTACTTTATCTGCAGATGTTTGCATGAAACGTTACTATTATTATGAGTTGTCGTGTGGGAACGGAGTATGAGAAAAGCAGTATAATTCTGCTTGAGTATACATAGAGGAAAGGATAAAATTCTTGTCATCCAAATTGCTATATACTCAATATCAATAAAGATGGATACTGTGCACTGTAGTAAATATATCTCCTATACGTCAGTGTAAAATACATGTAAATTGAAGGAAGCGGTGGAAGGCAGTACGGGAGAAGAAGTACAACGTTCTATATTCTCACCTTCTACTTGTAAATGTGATTTTGACGAAAGGGGCTTACGCTGAAATTGGCAGCAATGGAGTCGAATATTCAAACTAAACCATATAGTGACAAAAGGAATGGATGCCTCCAGACAAATCTTATATATTACAGCATGTGGAAGCGACGTTAGCAACAAAGGGTAGTACGTAGTGCAATCGCTGTATTGGTACAACCACTGTATGCAGAAATGAGCGCAGTAGAAAGTAGGAATCGAAGAGTGGAAGCTGAATTCCAGAGTTCCATTCGGATAAAAAATTATCTGGGCTAACAACGCGAGAGAGTGAGAGAGCGTGTACATTGCATTCTGACTTTAGAACCATTTCATATCCGGAGAGTCACACAAATTCACAGCACATCCTTTTTCTCCCTTTTTATCCACGGCGATCAACCATTCATTCTCTCGTCGTACACGTAATAATGGAGATGACTGACTGCTGCTGCTTTCTTTCTCTCTTTTCTTATCTTCGGTTTGATTTGGCTTTTTGGCTCAAGAAGTCTGTCGAACGAGAATCCCTTCAATTCTTCTGTCCCCCTTTCCTTCCCCTCTAAAAGAATTGAACAGTGAGTTTTCAGTTGAACTCCACAGACAAGACAAAGTTCTACTACGATTTCGTACTTACTATCTACAACTGTTCTGTAAGCATTTGTGCATTCAAGAAATTCAAGAAATTCCTTTTTATTTTCGCTTTGATCAAACTTTTACTCTGTTGTACATACACTTACATACATGGTGCACCTCTGTGTACACAAAGTATGCAGAAATAAGTGTTCGTATAAATATGAGATGAGTAAAAGTGGAATCATTGACCTTCTGTAGGCACCGAAGTGTGTAATTTTTGCTGTACAAAGTAATGTTTTATGCATAATAACCTTGTAGGATGTTATATGTATTTAGTGATGTAAGGATGCAAAATTATCGGCGCCAGCGGCCGCCTTACATGTGATCTTATTCTGCACGACAGTTGGATCCAATCTTGCAGAAGATATTGAATGTATTCTCATTCGAGAAAAAAGGGAAGATGATAGAAACGTTGTCGATCGTCTACTACGTAGTTATACCGGTGGTGTAGAAGTAGTTGAGGAAAGTTAACTGTGAAATGATATTCCCCTGGTGAAAGGAACTAACCTGCAGGATTCCGTTCTGTAGTGCAACGCATGGATTACACAGAGTCTCATTCAGCCAGAATTGAAATAGAAATTTGTGGATATTAGTATGAATAGAATTTATGTATGAAATCGATTTTCATTTCAATTCGAGTTTAATGCAGTAGTGTAAGTAGTGTACTACCTTAGGAAGAAGTGAACGGTAATACTATGTACATACGCCTATACTTGACTGCTTGGTAGCGAGCTACAGATAATATTAACTCTTGTGTGTGATGTGCTGGTGATCGTATAATATACTGATGTCACCAGTCTATGTGTAGTTCAGAGAAAATTGAGTCGCCTGAATCTACAGTGCATTGTAGGATGGGATTAAAATAAATTTGCAAGTAAATTGGATCGGCCAGAGTAAGGTAAGTTAATGATAAATCATGGGGCAAGTAAAATACACGGAGGAAAACTATTGCCTACTTTTTGCACTAGATTTACAATATACTACACAGACAGACACTACACGTTGCATGACAATATTATACTTCCGACACAGAAAATGGATTGCTTTCACGTGGTTGGTGGCTGAAAGTGTAGTTCGAGATTTTCTTTAATGACTCTCAATAAAGTCATAGAATAAGCAAATGAAGGAGGTTGCCACCCGTTTTTACATACGCTCAATGCCATTTTCAATGTCCGGAACAGAAATCCTATATGCTGATATACCAAATGCAAATGTGACCCATTTACACTCCATCATCATCACCGAGTTTTTGAATTTTATCTCTAGTACTTACAACGGTTTGTACATGTCTATGAACCGAATGTCTTCTTGGGAGAAGTGCGGGCTTTGTAAGGTCAACATTTTGATGTCCTTTTTGAATGCTTTCCACTAAAAAAATACTTAGTCTTCCCGAAGTACTCAATTTGGTACTTTAATCTTTGCTGAGGACACAAATATAAAAAGGTTACTTTGATTTTGTGTGGATTTTCTCCAATCAAAGCCAAATTGCTTGCCAAGTGAGACATAGACATTTTCTGAAATGTTTGTACAACTATAAATTCAAGCACACCTGTATTTGTACAGTAAAAAGCACAAACAAGGAAACGCACTGGCTTGAGTAGTAGACACAGGATCAAAGCTACCTTTTCGACCAAATTTCTTGGTCTTTTTTCTACAAACCTTATGTTTAATTGAATCTAGGTTTTTCATAGTAATCAGTTCAGTTAGTTAATATTTAGAAGAGCATGTTCTTGTACTTATGTATATGTATATAAAATTAAACAGAATAGGGATACTTATATTTTTGGTAGTAATGTGCCGGATGCTTCAGTTTGTTGAGGGAATAACATCGAAAATATACTACTTTTGTTTTCGGTGGTGCTGTAGAAATTGTCCTATCTACAATTTGGTCGGGCAATCCGGCAACTCGAAATAAGAGGGACGTTCCATTATATTAGTCTTCCAAATCTGCCGAATTCTGGACCTCCTCCTCGCTTTGTTTTTCAAAAATGGCCACCCTCCAATGTTATATGTACATACACCCATGTAGTCTGCAATCTGCAATCCTCAGACCCCTAAATAGTAAACGTTACAATATATGTATTATCCCTTAGTATCAGCATAAGTAGGTAACAGCACAGCTTTTAATACAGTATAACCGTATATTCTCCCTCTATCAGTCTTAACTGTGCTATAATGCATACCTTATAGATGTAAGGTGTTACACAGTTTTATTTTGGCAACAGTCAAAGTCTAAGTATAAGACAATTGAGTACAAATCTAAAAGAATTATATGAAAGAAGAAAATTTTGGCAAGAGTACAACAAGATTGAACAAAGTAATTAGGTGTTTGATGTAATCAGCATTGAAGTGTAGAAGATAAAGGCGATAATCCGATGTAGAGAAGCAGGAGGTTGACAAATTGCGTTTCTGATTGGAACTTGGTTTGCTTTTATTTCAATGATTTGTTGTCTTACAGGATGGTTCTTTGGACTCCCCGAATGCTAACTCATGCGTTCAATGGCAAGATTTAGAAAGTGGGCCAGACTGCAACACGTCTGCATTGAGTGGTGGTGGTGGGGCCTTTATGAGGAACCCGCTATTTGATGCAAGACGGTTTTCCGACTCAGTGGCTTGTCGACCGCCTCCTTCAATCAGCATAAGTATTACCCCAGACTTTGGAAGTAATAGCAACTCGGGCATTGTTTGTTCTACGGGGGATTTGCTTACGCTGAAATGCCTCACATCGTCTGCACAAGAAATTCGCTATTATAGCTCTCCTTATGGCACTGACAGCGATCCGGGGGACTCGTCACCCAAGATATTGGCTAAAGGTAAAAAAAAACGCACTTTTTCTTCTCAATTCCATCTCACGCCATATTCCTGTCTGCTTTTCCGTAAAACTTTCTAGGTCGACGAGTCAGATTCCAAATCAAATTGAATTCAGGCCCAGTCAAGCGTAAAGCAAACGCAAAACTTTGCAAATTTATTGAGTTTTGCAAATATTTCCTTGTTCACTTCTGAATCACTTACTCACATTGAAATTGGTGTGAATTTCAGCTTGTCAGTGTAAGGGTTCGCTTGAACTGATCATTTATCTGTTGGAAAATCTGGAAAAAGTAGCAGGACACGACAGGAAGAACGAAATTGTAATTAGAACAGCAGTGTAACTGAGCAATACACACAATGAAAAGACATAGGCGCAAGAGCTGTGTGAATAATAAATGCATAGGTTTAATGGCCGTTAGCACTCAGCCTCTGCTAGAAATTATTTGCATTGGAATGTGTTTGAAATGTGCTTTCTCGAAGCTTATTGATAGTGTAACTTTGTTACGCAATCTGCATTCGTTTCAATGGCCCATTGTGCCATTTTTCCTTTCAATGATATTCAGTCAGTATCTCCTTCTCATTGAATTTTCAGTATTTGCATACATGTGGGATACTTTCCCCATTTCCACAGTTCTTCCTTTACAAGTGGCAGTAGAGAAAGTGCAAATGCTGATCATTGTGCAAGGGCGCTTGACTTTGCGATGCAAATCGATTTAAATCGTGAAATTCACATTCATCGTTCATCTGAAAAGAGACGAAAATAGCAAGCTGCTTACAATTTGACGCGTCACTGCAGAAAATACGTATTTGAGTTTAAACTGCACATTGTAATTAATTACATACACTTTTGTAGTTTGAAGAAGTCTGGACGAAAACAGACTAAAAATAAATATGGAGAGTGCTTCATTGCTTTTTGTTTGATGTGATATTACATATATGATAAAGGTTACTCTTATTATTCGAATCGAAATTAATTAAATCAAAAGATATAATCATAAATTACGTAGCAATCTATTTCTGTAGGCAGAACTTGGAGAAGGGAGGCTGCGAGATTATTGCATCCACATACTTAATACCATTGTTTTCATTAGTTAATTAAATAAATGCAATATAGCGCTGGGCTGTCAGATATTTTCCAAAGCGCCAATTTCCAAGCGTACTTTTCGCCGAAATTAAAAAAGTTTCTTTGTGTGTTTTGTGTATCCAGTATATGTAGAGTGTTAAGATTGAATGAGAACTTGACAGCAGAGGCCACATACACGACCGTCGGCAACGCCAGCTTATTCTGCTCTCATATATATTGCAGCAGGGACGGGATCAATGAATTCCAGGGATAACTACAAACATGGAAACAGTCTTTGTAACAGTATGCCTAAGTACGCTGCACATATGGTGCACAACATGCTACATAGTACTATAACATACAGCATGTATGTATTACATATGTGGACCTTAAATACTAAATATTCTTTTTGTTCTGCCTGGTTAATTTAACATGTAAAGTATATTACGAATATTCTACAATACGAAAAGTAGGTATGTTAGTATGCGCATTTTGATTTTTCACCCTTTAGCTCCTGAAATTAGAAATATACGGCTCAGTGCAAAAACAAACAAAAGACAAGATAGAAAGACCGCTTCCCTCTTCAAAGTTTAATTTTCTGTCTGTGCTGCTATGTTAGAGCCATGTTTCGTATAATTCGAATGTAGAGTGCGTATGTATCATGTGTACACTGCTATCAAAAGCATAATGCATTCTGAAAGTTGGGCTAGGAAGTCTATTCCTTTCGAGAGTAGACGAGGAAACTACCAAGAAACACAAATGAGATGTGGGAACTTTGTTTTCACCGTTTCTTTGAAATAGAATAGCATTACATTGAAATCAATGTTGTTGTATACACCCAATATTACAAAGGTAAGGTGAATCCATTTTGAACCGTATAAATTCACTAGCTTCGTAATGTAAAAATTATTCCAACCTGAAAACGCATAAACATATTACCTACTACATAGTATAAGCAGTTCACCCACGGCTTCTGGAATTTCCAAGCCCTTTCCATATTCTCTTGCAAGCCTTCCATAATGCTTTATATTTGGTAACTATAATTTCAACCATCTATTCAAACAACAAAAAAATTGAAAAGGTTCCAATGCAATACAGGCAAGAACTGCAGAGAAATTTTAGCAATGTGAATGCACGTCCTTGATAGTGTTGACATAAACACTCGTCATTATCTAGTGGGTTACAGGAATTTTGCCTGCAGTGAAATGACTAATGACGGCAGAGAATGTTTTAAAAGAAAAATGTAGCAACAATGGCAACTCCCTGGCGAATCGTAAATTGAGTTAGTGTACACAAGTTAAGATGTATACAGTTTGTGAAAGAGACAGTCGAATCCTCAAAAGTTTCTATAGATAGGTACACTATGAAGGTGCTTGATAATGCAGGAAAAGCAGGTTGGTATTTTCGTGGTAAATCTACAATGAACAGTAGTGCAAGGCTGCTGCTGAACTTTTCCCATTGATTTTAATCGGTGGTTTTCTCTTGATTTTCATTTTCGTACACAGTGGCTTAGTGGCTTCATCAGAATAGTAGTTAAAAAATAATACGGAAAGTTTTCTTTGAATGCCACCACCTTGGTAGATTCAATGTGTAGTGCACAGTGACATTTAT
The DNA here is from genome assembly GCA_019776185.1 of Plutomurus gul. Lineage (NCBI taxonomy): Eukaryota > Metazoa > Arthropoda > Collembola > Entomobryomorpha > Tomoceridae > Plutomurus > Plutomurus gul. The sequence continues at coordinate 9,499 of JABASC010001950.1, read as the reverse complement.
AAGAACCTTGATACATTTCTTAAATTTATATTTTAGGCATCACTGCCTTATCGCGACTTCTCACTCTTCTTAGTCTGAAAGTTCTACATAATATTTGTACAGGCCACATTATTACATTGTATAGGTGTGTACTGACGTTGGGGAAATACGAATTGTGGTAGCTGGCATGGTAAACATGCGCCATACATCAAAACTCACTCTCCAAGAGTACAACATTCCATTTAAAGTTTTCATTATAGTAGTTTGCGTTGTCAAGTATGCTTCAAGATGAGGAAAAAGAAATTAGAAACTTGAACTCACACTCGACAACGAAAGCTGCTTGTGGGTGAAATGGAGATTTTCGGCGCATCCTTTAAAGGTTTACTCAGAAAGACTCAGAAAGACTTTTCTCAAAAATAAATACAGACCAACATTCTTCAACAGAGAATGTATCTTGTGAAACAGGATGCCCACAAACGATACCTAGCCACAAGAATCAATTTATTCTTACCATTTCCCCTCCCCTTACCCATTACTAAATGTAAACTGTAAAGTCGAGTAACACGGTGGTGTTATACAATCAATCCATTGAAATCTAATTATTTACAAGTCGTGACGTGTCCTTGCTGAAAAATACTATTTTTAGACACCCTTGCGTACAACCTCTGATATAGGCCATTTAATTGTAAAATGGAAAATCGTCTTTCCCACCTGTAAATACACAATTAATGAAAAACAAACAGTTGAAATTACATAGTGTGGGAATTATCTGCAACATTTCTCTTGTTTACACTCAATTGGAACTATACATGTATGTGCAAGGTCTAGTTCAGAATAACGGCGACTGCAATCTACAAGGAATTAAATATAAAATAGATTTTACAAAATAGTTGGGTTTTAAAAGTTCCTCAAGAGCGACATAATTTTCGAAGGCTCCCTTCGTATCTACAGTTCGCACTGCGAACCCGTCATGTAAAATGTACATTTTTATTTACTGCATGTATACACATTAGGCTGTAACATATGTGATTAGTATACATATATACTGACGCAACAGTATTTTACACTTAGTACGGACAAGTTGGAGCAGTGCTCTCTCTTGGTTTAATATTTGCTTTGAATTTCTTCCACCACTGGCTTGTATCACAGTCACATCATTCCAGTTTCTTCCTGGAATATAAATGGTGTGGAAAGCTTTCCCTGGATAAGATCATGACGATGGTGTTCTTCCAGAAGTGAAAAACATGAAAGAGTGCCACTGTGAGTGGTAGTCGGCCGGTCATGTCTCTTTTCTCTTCTTTCCCTTGAAAGATGATAAAAAAGCAATCTTCTATCTACTCAGCCTTTCCTCTTTTTCCATGCTAGTGGGCAGCACACATGCATTTGGTTGGTTGCATTAATTCTCAAGTACGAAATGGGAATGTAAAATATGATCTTATATATTCCGAGTCTTTATCTATCTGTTGACAGATGAATTCGCTTTCGCTCACTTGCAGTATACACTTTAATTGAAAAACTTTTTCAAGTACATTTCATTTTTTTACATAAGTAAAAGTTGTACCTACAACCTCCTCAGATTCTATAGTGCTTTTTGAAGATGAATAAAAAGTATTTCACAGTTGACAATTGTACTCAACTCGCTAACCAAATGTCTTATTTTCTTTTCCATTTACGACTTCCGAGTAGCACATCTTCCATATTACAAATATATGCTCTAATGGTTTTAATGGAAAAAGTTTGGAGAAAAATATACCTGTTTACAGCGCGTAACTATTTCGCAGAACGAGTACTTCAAAAATTGATACTGATTCTGAGAATTTTTATACTTTGTTTCTTTCAAGGTAGCATTTGGTATCTTTATATTTGATTTGAAGGCTTGTAGTACCTTGGAAGCTTCTTCACAATCATTTCAACTTAAATTGTTAGTTTTCCTTGTTGCAAACTAAAATAGAAACCTTAAATTAGGAAATATTATGGCTTCCTGTACTTTGTCTTTCTGTGAAACGGTTACTTTGACATGACAAAATTCAATTTTATCGCCCCATCTGTCACAAAGGAAATTGATGTATGTTTGCACTTATTGTAAAATTGTTCAAAAATGTCAATTTTCACATTTGCACGGAAGAAGAGCACAAAACACATGGAAAATTGAATTGTAACGCTTGAATTACATGGTTCCTGTTCCAGCAATTTCATAAAAACAAAAGCGGCGCTGTCAGAAAACCTTCAAAACAAAATTATTGGCTTTTTCACAAAGAGAGCCAAACAATACCAAGTAAATATTAGCTGATACCATAAATTGTGCAATCGAAAAAGCTTTTAACCCTGGCTCCTTGACAGCTCGTTACATTATTTGCGCTACCTTAGGCTACCAGGGACAAGGCTATTGGCGGAGACAAAAACATAATTTTGGCAGTCTCGTCGCTAACAGCGAATTCGTAAATAAATAAACTGCAATAGCTCAGAGTATTCTTCATTTGTCTACTGTACTCACCGGTTCACAGATATTATCATAAATAAATGAAGAATCACGTCAAGAGTTCCACTCGCACTTCGCACTACTACCAAAACTCATAACTACTTACTTAGTTAATGTAGTTACTCTTTTACTCGTACTATTCAAGTGAGATTATACTACGCGGCCATCCGTGTTCACTTCATCGTCAGGTTACAAGCTAGTTTGTTTTTCATTCTCATTAGAGTTAAGTACCTTAAATGAAACATCGATTGGTTTGCTGTCAGCAATAAATGACAGTGACAATAGTATTACACACGGAACTTTTCTTTGTTAGGGAATTGACGAACAGTGCATTATAATAGAAGGGCTATTTGTGTTAACAAAAAGAACTTCAGGGCATGCAATCGTACTGTGTCCCATTATATGTACTAAATATATTGAACAAGGTTAGTTGTGTAAATGTTGTTTGTTGCTTGTTGACAGGAAATCGATCCAAGTCGTTTGACGCAACGACGTTGACGGTTACACGGAAGGGAGCCGGCAGCTCTTGGTTCAGTCGAAGACATCTTCCCTTACAAACGAAAATGGTAATGCTCCTTTATCAACTCATTTGTACGACTATTTACAAAACACAAATCGGGTCCTTGTTATAGTTGAAGCAGATAGCACCACATTAGAATCTATAGATATGAGTTGATATTAATGCTATAAGAAAATTTATTCTGATTGACGTGTTCCAGTTCAAAATGTTAAAACAGAAAACAGTATTTATTAATTTTATTTTTTTAGTCACTAGTTACAAGCCTTTTTACAATTTCATTATTATAATTCCTAGTTGCCCCTGCCGTCTCCAGTCGTTCCTAGTTCTCCAGGCTCCTGCTCCACGCAGTTCTCCTTTCAGCAATCAAATCAACAGGCACAACAACCCCAACTACAGACTCAGCTTCGTACGCCGATCTTAACGGTCACAAACGAAAATGGTAATTACGACATTTTCACGCTCTCAGTTTCTCATTTCCACATTTCCATGTACAATTCCGTGTTTCCCAACAGAATTTCAATTAAGTCGAATGCCTGAAACGTAAACAAGATCCATAACAAGATATACTCTGTAAATTGAGATAATTTTCACATTAAATGTCATTAATCTTTACAGTTTCATCCTTTTGTGAATTCCTAATTTCACCGTGTTGTATTATATGTACATGCTAATGCTAACACGTTTTTAAACGTAGGAAACATTATACTAAAATATGCATGTAAAATGTATTTAGGATTTGCAGCGCTTCTTGAATATTTCATAAGTGAAGGAAGCTTTAACTATTTTCCGTTTTTCCGTACATAATTAATCCAAGCTGCTTTATTTTTTTAACAGCAATCCAAAGTGAGTTAATCGACATTCCATCTCCACCGGCGGTGACACCTGTGTCCTCGGGCAGTTCACCGGGAGAACGCACCACGGTAAGCATTCGAATTAGTTAGACTCTCGTAACAGAAATCCAATCGCTTAGCAAAGTATGCGAAATTTAATGGAATGTAGATGTAACAGTTTGAACTCACTCATACGCTGCAATGAAGGATACTTTCGCATTTCTCTGCAGTTTCTGCATTCCTAGTTCAGAGTTCAGCACAATTATTTAACCTTTTAGATGCTTTACGATTATAGAAAAGTAATTCACCCGAACAATTCCTCGAAACTTTTCTTCAAATCCGTATACACTTTCACCTTGGCTTATTAAGAGTGAAAGTCTAGCTAGCACTGCAGTATTAGTACATATTACATATGTTTTTCATGTTCAGTGTATAAAGATACATTTGCCCTGGTATGCCGCTTTAATTAACAAGTCATCTTTATGTATTTTTTCCCATTCGTTTGCTTGTTTGTTTTTGTATAGGAATTTTCGAGTCAAATTCAATAAAAATAAATACCAAAGCACCCGCTAAATTCCCAGCACATTCTAACATCGTGTACAGAGATACGGATGGGCACATTTCCATCAGTAATGTGTCCAATTAGGTAAATAAACGCGCATTTTTATGATTGGCACAAAGTACCCTGTCATTTTTAGACAGCATTTATGCAATATCCTTTACCATTTGGCGGTGTATCAAGAATGACATAAACAATTCAAGAGAATACTTCCTAGTCACAGTGTGTCGGAAATCATACGCTTTTTTGTTGTTTGTTGTTACACACTGTGCGGTTGTATCTTTATCCTTTGTGAAACAGCATGAGGTTTTATTTAAGAAAATGGGAATGAGTCCGTGTGTGACGGTGACGGTAAATACGAGTACCTACCATTCACTTATTTGGCTCCCTTGCAATTTCTCCAGCGTATATAGCTGTCATTATACATTAAATATTTCCTCGGCAAAGTTTACAGCTCGTCTTATCTTCGTTTTAATCTGTCACTGTCAATTCATTCTACAGTCTTGTACCTTTGAAGTTTTGCTGCTGCTGGTGCAGCAAATTGTAAGAACTTTCTGCTAAGTATCTTACAGCTAAACGTATATATGAACTTTTAATCGACCTTATATGTATTATGTCTATAGTACATAGTAGACCATGCAAGATGTGCTAGTGAATGGTGGGCAATGTGCATAGCTAAGGTGAAATAAAGCGTCATTGACGACTTCTAGTGCAGCAGTGCACCATCGTAGTAAACTGTTTACGTTGTGACTAATAGCAATTTCTCGTCTCTTAATTTTCTTCCTTGATAATTTCGTTAATGCACGTAATTGGTTTAACTTGCTAAGAGTTTTCTGTGATTAATTTGGCTCGTGAGAGACTGAAATGGGAGACAATTAGATCCGCTTTAGTTAAGACAGCTTTAGGGAAATTAGAATAGGCGTCACCATGTTGGACTTACGCAAACAGGAAAATCAAGAGCTGCAAAGCACCCTTTCATACACTTCTTACTTGGTTAGTTCGTTCTGAAGGATTGAGGAAAGATTATGTGTAGCCAATCCTGATCCTTAGGAGCCCTAAACGCATTACAGACGGTTACTATAAATATAGATTAAGCTGTTCACTCAATTCTCCTTATAAATAATATCATTAAACAGTTACTACAGTTAAAGCTGTGGTGTTCTGATTTTGGAGGCTGAAATTTATTCTCGTCAGTATGTAGTAGGAGTAGTCTTTCATCTAACGTCCTACTGTCTTGTTATTTGTGGATGTGCGGTAACATTGACAAAAATCAATTCTCTCTGAAGGTTCCATGGGGAAGGAATGGTTTCGTTCTCGATGCTGCTGCTCTGGGATTCGCTATAGAGAATCATTTACGGAAAGCTGACATGAAAAGACGAGCAACGTTTTCTACATTGTATGAACCACCACCAACTTCTCTAGACTTGAAAGTTACAACAAGGTACAGCTAATTATATTTGAATGAGATTTGCTTTTTTGCAATTAATGAATGCTTTAGATAAACAAAAGAATCGATAACAAAACAAAAGAGTAGAGTTTGTTTGCATCTAAAAGCACAAACACTGAACTGTGTGTAACCCCGCATTTTTACAATAAGGAATGAATCCTCTACTGTTCTTTTAAATGAATGTGAAAAATGTTTATAACAATGTAATGTATTCATTAGTACATGTAGTATGAATATAAATATTTGACGTGGGGAATTTAGAATGAGAATCCTCTTTTTCAGAGCAAGATCAGCATCAGCCTGTGTGATTGCGATTCCAAAGGAGATAATTCAAGGCAGGGGTGGAGTTACACGACGTGAGTCAATCAGTACGGACAGAGCTCTAATGTCGCCCGCACAAAAACAAGCAACAAGTCGAAGATCGTCTCTGAAGTGCACACCATCCAGATTTCCGTGGGAGAAAGAGACGACGACGAATAACGATTTCTCGTTGTTTGCCAGGGACAGGAGTAAGAGCATTGCGGAAGGAACACGAGATAACAGATACGGAGACAAGCCAATTGATTTTTCAAGCTCTTTTATCCGGACCACAGCTGAGTTCGGGGAAGATTGCATCGACGAAGAAGATGACGGCGTGGGGATTGTAGTTGGTCCTTCAAATGCACGACTCGCCTCGTCCAACACCAAACCCACAACTGTTACGCTCGTATCCACATCAAAATCAGCAGCAGCCACCTCCACATCTTGCACCACAAACACGACTACAACTTCGTCGACTGGAAGTTTGAAGAAGAAATCTGCATCAAAGACATGCAGTCGGACTCCGAGCTCGGCGAGTCTCTCTGGACGAAGAAGAGCATCTTCAGCCATGTCCGATGGTGCTTCAATGCCACTTTTGGCAAGTCGTCATTCTGAAGAAGGAACTTCAAGTTCTCCCTCATCCACACCGAAAAAAACAAACGAGGCTTCTGGTAATGGAATGTCTATTTGCGGTGCCATCAGAGATTTCATCTTCCATTCCATGCGCTCCTAATATAATCGGAACATGAAAACTCCCAAGTCAATAATAATACATATAATACATTTTACCTTTAAAAAATCTTTATTCGTTTCATAAAAATATTTTTATGAATAGTTCCTAATCAAAAGCAATATAGTTATTATTATTATTGCTTTCCTTTTTGGAACTACTCATTGTTTTTCGGAAATTTTATGCAAAGGTTTTACTCTGTAATAAGTAAGAGGAGAGGAAAAATTTGTTATCCAATTGTTTTTGGATTCCAATAACAATTGAAGTTAGCGGTTGGTAAATATACATATTGCATTTAAAGTTTCCTAAACGGCTATTACCACGAGTTGCATTTAAAGTTTCCTCAGTAGTATAAATATTAACTTTCCCTATATGTATTACATAGTAATAGAACCAATTTCCTGTATTTGGTTTTCAGAAAACCGACTTCGTAAGTACTTTCATTTCTGAAACGACTTCAGCGGGAGGAACTTATTTGAATACATGCAAACAGACCACAGAAGATACATATATACATGGATTTACATAAGTTAAGTAATGCAATAATATCTCTCGTGTAGTACTATCTATCTAGTAACTATCAGTAAGCAAACCTTGGCTATTATAAATTCAATACAATAGCAATATCAGTACACATTTAAAACTAATGCATAACCTAATATTAAAACGTATTCCTTTAAAACTCCTTAAAAGTATTCCTAACTGTGAACAAATGATATTTCCACTCCTTCCTGTGTAGATTGGTGTAATTTGTTTGTTTCAGTGCATATGGAGAAAATGTGATGAATAAGGTACCTTGGACTCTACTACAGAATTCAATCCATTTCAAATTGTCGTGACGCATAAAAAGATTTAATTGAGTTTATTACGAACTCAAGTCCTAGTCCTATAGCTGTATCTGTATACAATAATTCAAGTGCATAGCCAAGCATTTAACCAACTTTAATGTGTGTGACTTTGTATATACTTTCATGTCACATTTTTAATACTTGCAGTTACTATCTGTCGTAGGAGGTTTGCTAATTGCTTCATGCTTTAAGTGTGAGTGTGAACAAAGTAAGTAAACATGATGGAAATATCAAAATTACTAAATATGTAACTTAATTAAATGTATCATCTATTCTCCTTTCTTAAACTTTCCATGTACCTTGGTCAGGATTTGCGTCTTCTCATCCAGATTAATATTGTGCACAAACTAACAGCATATGGCATGCATAAACACTAGTTAGTAATTAATCGACAATCAATATGGAATACCTATGTAGTAACAGTAAATAGTTTCTAACCTCGAAAGGTAATCTGTCTAGCGACTGTATAGGATTCTCTAATTCGTTTATTTCTATTTTTCGATCAGATTGATGTACATATTTTGAACTTATTCCGAGCATAAATACCTTTAAATAGTGTTCGAGTTAAGTATCTAGAATTTAAATATTCCACTTTATCTCAAGAGTAATAATTTTTGTTTGAACAAATAAAAATATATGTGTGCAATAGTACCTTCAACTAACAACTTCAACCAAATAACCTATTTCACAACGCAACATACCCCTTAAATGTTTTGCGAGGTATGATGTTGCCAGAACACCAGTGCATGATGGTTAAATACCACTGCTTGGAATGCAGAGTGCTTGTTTGATGTGTGTGTACCTGAGCTGATGGAGAATTATAATGCTATCGATATCTAATCTGTAGTCATTCATTCATTATTGTTGTTGGACAAAATGTAGTAAAAAAAGATGCAACTAATAATTCTAGAATATGCTGATAAATCTAGTCTGGAATATTATGTAACGTGTTAAGAGTAAATATCCGAATTCCTGTGTATTCATTGGATGGGGACGGACATTTAATTATAAGTACTGAAACATTATTACTGAAGAGGATGCCAAATTATGTTTAGACTATTAATTAATTAATCGTATATAAAATATATGTAGAACTAATTTTTATAAGTACTTTATGTTTAAACACTTGATTCACAATTTTAAATAAGAAAGACAATCAACACTGGACATTCGGTAACCATAAAGAGTGTGCTTCATTAGCAATAGTAAATATGAATATTCCCACGCAACAACCAGTAAATGTCTACGCGTTTTGCTGTTGCTGCCATTAGGATTTCCACCAAGTCTACCATGACTGCGACTTTGTACTTGGCCATTCTCGGCGATGAATTCAAACTTATGTCTAGTTACAAGCATGCTACTACATACAAGGTATCAAAATATTAATTACGTACTAAATATTGTTTGAAAAATGTAATGTTTTGTTGTTTGTAAATTTCAAATGGGGATACGCAAGGAGTTATTGAATAAAGTTTCGGGTATTATCACTGTTACGATTACTCTTTTGACATGTCTGTTGGCACTTGGCACATACAATGCAAACATGAGACAAGAACTTATTGAAATACCGAATATTACTTTCATTGTAATTATTACTGACAGTTGTGAATCCGGATGCCCATTTAATGAATTTCACATTCCTTCATTTGGTTATAAATTATAAACATTGATTTGAGTTTCTATTACTACATATTCTCTTATAAGTCGTAAAGATCATTTTTGCAGAAATTGTACGGTTATATCTCACAGAGTATTTGTAGTTCTGACGCCACCTTTTTATATGCGTATAGGTAAAGACAAAGGTTAC
>JABASC010001949.1:0-20063 GCA_019776185.1 Plutomurus gul | reverse complement strand
GGAGGTGATTGTGTTGGCGGGGGTGTAGGCGGACGTGTGGTTGGAGGTCGATAGGCACCGTAAGGCACTATGGGTGCAACCTCCGGTGGACCAAAAAATTCTTGTGGACTCTCAGGGACAGGTTCCTCTACAATTGGCACAATGTAATGAGTCGCCTCCTCCTGAAACAAACAAGTCATAAGGTTTATTGAAATTTCCCATTTTCGATCAAAACTCTTATTTTAATCTGGATTGCTAAAGGATTTGTTCCTATTTAAATTTTTTTAACTTACCACAGGTTGTAATCCTGCTTCACCTCTCTCTGCAAAACCATCCAAACAACGCACAGCACCATGTCCTGGACACGGAGGAATACTTCCGTAGTATTGAATGTCTGTCACAGAAGTACCATAATGCTTTTGACAATCTTCGTGTGCAACACAAGGAGCCAGATGTTCATACTGATCCTGCAAAATTACATTACATTTTAATAATGCGCATCACTTCAATAATTCATAATAATAAACCATAAACCCTATCACATGATGCATTTTCTTCTTCAATCTTGCAATATATGCAAACATATAAACAAATAATAATTACGAAAACACTTACAACAACACCTCGCCACTCATCGTTATCACAAGCCAGTAAAAATTCACGACCACATTTTAAGGTGCTTGTTCTTGTTCGAAGAACTTCAGCTGTTAAGAGCTCCTGTGCTTTGGTGGTATGAGTTCTTAGGACACATCCGCAATTAGGAGCAAAAGTCCGAAAATCCTCTTCGCTATCTCCTATGGTATTATCAAAATCCGCTGTTACCAAATCCTCGCCGAGATGCGCTTCACTGAATGTGAGTGTGGAGCTCGGAACACGGACATCGTGGTGATGATGCTGATGATCGTATCCCGGCTCACCCTTGTGGGGATCGTATTTTCCTGTAATGTCGCGTTGACTATGGTGTTTTACTTTGCTTTCTCGTGTTCCTTGGTCTCTGAGCTCGGTCGCAGTGATTCCATTCATCAAAGTCAAAATTCTAACGGTGACGAGGAATACAATCCATGAATACACGGAAGTCATTGTAGGATCTCTACGGGGGTAAAAAAGGAATTAAATGCTTTCTTTTCTGATACGAGGGAATGTGAGATAAAAATTGATACAATGTAATTAATACCTTTGTCCAAAATATCAGTGATACCTGCTTACAATGTCGTAAATTACAAAGCAAAATACTCAAGTTCTACTAACTAACTACCAAAAGGAAGAAATTGGTTTTACCAGTGCAGACGACCGAGAACGACTAGGGGAATTAAACGTTTCTCATTGAGTTTTATTCTGATGGACAAAGTCCATGTTCAGTCATAAGAGTTCAGTCAACCAAGAAGAATATGGAAGTTGGAAATTGACAAAGAATATTCTATTGCGGTCATTCACTCACTCTGCTCCTAATTTTCCTATCCAAATCTCTAGGATAACCTAATAGGTCAAACTGTTGCCTTCTACTCCCGACTCTTTTGCCTTGAAAAAAACACCCAGAAATTGATAGACACTGACAATTGACAATAGAGGAGTTTCTGGAAACATTTTGCTGTTTACCTGTGTGATAGTAATAATCAATCTTCACAAATATCCATGCATTACAATGCCAATGTTAAAAGAGTCGAAAATAGAAGGCAACAACTTGACCTATTAGGCTATAGCCTAGGCTCTTGGATAAGGAAATTAGGTAGCAGTGGTAGTGAGTGAATGACCGTATCAGTTGAATAGAGAGTTGAGGAATAGAATCTGTATTCCTTCCCAAAACAGTATCGACTAGATTACACAAAGAAAACTTTGCAAAGCATGCCATTGTTCCCCCGAGATTTTATGTTAATTCGGTTTAACAGAACAATAATATATGACTCGAATGGTGAGAATAATTACATGTAAATTATGTAGACAAATTTATTTTAAATATACATAAATTGGTGCAGCATAAACGTAATTGTTGAACCAATCGATAGTGGCTTTTATGACACAGGCAGTGAAAACAGCAAAACATCCTATGATTATATATCCGAAACAATAATTAACTAGAGACAGCACAGAAAATAGTTACGTACATCCTATTCCAAATTTCTAATACCCGAGCCACGGATGTTGGCAGAGGGAAGCATTGGAAAATTAGAAGAGGGTGCTTACAGTAAATCTCTAAGTAAAAATGACATATATAAGTAGTAAAGAATTATTCAATCGGTTTACATTTTGCATATACAAACTGACGTTTAATTTTCGTGTTTCGGGTATGCCTCAATCGAACTTGACGCTGATATTATTAGATGCAAATCAAGAAGGTAGCCAGCAGATAAGTTTGTGTGTATATTTTCAAAAATCGTATGGCAAAGGAATTTTCTTCTGTACAGCAAATTTGCGCAAAGCGTCGAATTTTGATTGCAATGATTCAATTTCATCTTTGACAATTTGATTATTAGCTACCATAGATTCAATATCTGTTTGTTCCAAATTCTTATCACCATCCAGGATTTCTCGTTGCTCAATACGCTTAACGCGACAGCTACAGAGAAATTCAATTCATTCATTCGGTGATTACACGCTTTTTTCTTTCAAAAATCGAATTATTGTCTCAAAGTTTGGTGGTATTTGATAATGGGGGTAAAAAACATTCAAATAATTAGCTTTTAAATACCTTGCTGCATATCCTCTGTTCTTAAGTGTTCTTCTACGTTGTTTCATTTTAATAATGTCCTCTAATTATAATAAATTATAAAGTTAATTTCTTTCAATTAATTTTTAAAAGAAAATTTTAAATTCTTAAAATTTAAAAAGAATACCTCGACTAAGTCCCCTCATTTTGAGGGTTCTGTTGAGATCACGAACAGATATTGATACAAGTTCATCATCTGACATGACATCCATTCCAGCAATGTGACCAGGGTCTAAATCTCGACCACCAGCCATCTGTGGGAGATGCATTCTCTGTATAACGAATGTCATATGAAATTAGGTCTAAATATACAAACAAAAGTCATTGCAATTAAAACTGTTATACATGATAATATTGATATTTCAAATAATTATTTTCATTTCAGTCAATTTCGTAATTCGTATTATCGTACTCTCTGATTCTGATGTGATTCTCTGCCTCGAATAGAAGTTACGGTCTCGTAAGACATTTATATACGAAAGCTTTTGAAGTTTAGTGAAGGGGCAATGTGAACTTATTTGTTCAATAGTACAGATGTGTGATTAAAATAGTTGAAAAACTGATTTCCTACCACAATACGATATAAGTTTACAAAATTTACAAAAAGTTTGTCCCTCTATACGAATACGTCCAATATGGAGTAGAAAATGTCTAAAAATTCTGCAAGTCATTCTGAAAGAAGGTTTGAACATTTTGATTAGTCATTCTTGATGTTGCCACATTGTTAGTTCGTTTGCTAACCCAACGAGTACTGTATGAATACAAACTTGTCTCAGTCGTCTCATTTTTCCCTACAAATTGTTTGTGAGACTTAAACGATACCCTATCGGATACCGAATATTGGTCTGACGGTTTTACACTCGTCTTTAAGACGAGTGTAAAACCGTCAGACCGTAATACATACATTTACACTTGAAGAAATAATCACTTAACTTAAAGTAGGTAGATATAATATTATAGAATAACAAATGTTTAAGGAAGTAAAAATTAAAGGAAATAAAAATGGAGACGATTTTAATCGCGACTATCACCTGGATGACGTGACCACTTTTATACGATTTTTGACGATGCGGACACAAATCACAGAAACCAGCTTTTTTGCTCTCAATTTTATGTACTTGTCAAATATGTCAAATTATTATTAATGGGAAAAGTAAAAATGAATTTACATTTTACTTAATAAGGCAAACCGTGTAGGAAGGAAGTACTGATCAATAATCCAATAATTAAGGCTATCCCCAAGCAGTAATAGTGCTGTAATGTAACACTAGTTTTCCATCCGAGCCAAAACACTCATACAAATTCCTTACAAGTTGATCTGGAGAAGGTGCAAACGCTTGATTTACATACACAAACTAAAATACAAATGAATTAGAATACATTTTCACGACAATATCCACTGAATATTATCCAGTAATATAAGGTTAAAGAATTTTCAAAGTTAACATCTTACCAAGCCGCCTTCGGTGGTAATTTTTAAATATTTCCTGATAAATTGGATAATTCCTGCAATCGGTTTATCAGGATCAACTGCCCACAACTTCTGTTTTAGTATTGGCGCATCCCCCACGGGTTTTAGAATGATATTTACTAAATTTGAAAATATTCATGTTAAACAAGTTATCTATGCATATTTCAATTCAAGGAAATACAACTAAGACCTTCCATTTACAGCAAAAGCAAAATGTGTTACTATTAGGATATATATGGTAATTTTTGGTAATAGTAATAATGCTACGGAAAGTTGCATTAATTTACTTTTTTCAAGTTTCTTCACCGGAGTCTGAATTTGAGGTTGTTCCTGTTCAATGTCTGTTTTTACTGAATCTAGTTTCGTAGTCGTATCTTCTTTTGGTGTTGCTTCTTCAGTGGGTCCACTACACTCGTTCTCTGTTTCTGTTGTTCCAGTAATTTCCTCACTCTCCATATTTATTCAGGAACAAGCAGAGGAACTATGACAAGTCATTATGACTTTTTCCAAATTTAGTACTAAAGTACTAAGCACGAATTAAACCTTGTAAATAATAAATTGTATTTCTTGATAGTTGATTTGTTGATAATGGCGAGCACTTTAATGGAATCCTCCGGTCTTAGTCTTGGTAAACATCTACTACTACTATGCAAAAGTTGATTGATGCGATTTCATTACTATTCATACTTTTGTTTTCTCTATGTTCACGTTTTCCTGCTAAAACATCATGTGGTTGCAGTTGGACTATTTATTATGCTATTACTATGACCCTCTTAATATACTATACTCCTCCATCCCACGACGAGTCTCCGGGTTGTCAAATTTCTGAAACTGGAACTCAAAGAGTAAGAACATACGGCAAAAGGAGGAAGGGGATACGAAAACCCACGCCTAGATATTTTTGTTATCTTTTATTGAACTATCAGCCACATTCAGAACGCACTGAACGCAGAACAGTGAACAGTCTTCATTTGAGTTGCACTTTTATTCTTTAATTTTTTGCACATAATTATTCATAACTTTTTGTTCTCTCTTCGCTCTCTAAGAGGTCCTACAGGTGAAAGGTAATTTATTATTCAAACGAGTGCTACCATTAATCCGGTAAGAAATGCATATTTTTCTGAGGTTGTTCAGTTCCTGTCAGATTAGTCAGATTGATGCACCGGTCTGTGTGGCAGTGGCATACTGAATACTTACTTCGAGAAATACATCATTGGCATTGCCAATTTGGCAAGCTGACAGCTTGACTGTGATATTTTTTTTAAATTTCTGCTTCCTTTATTAAATCAAATAATTCAAAATTGCTCTGATCGGTATTTCAGATAAAGCATATTGTGAGAAAACTATATAATGTCTGCGGAGGAAATACCTACACACGAAGAGGTTGGAGGAGACGATATCGATCCAAATTACAAGCCCCCACCGCAGAAAACTATTGAAGAGATTTTGGAAACCGACAAGGAAGATGAGAGTCTTCGTCGCTACAAAGAGGTACAAGAGGAGGAGCTTCATGCTTTTTACACATTTTTTATCATTTACACCTCCAATTTTCAGTATTTAGCTCTGACACAAAAAATTTCTTTTTATGATCTTACTACACGATCAAAGTTTTCGTTCGAACCAATTGGGTCGCTATTCGCTATCAATGGAAGACAAGTCCACCTATAAATATTAAATAATTAAAACAATTAAAACAAAAAACAAATTTGGAATATTTAGATGTATTGAGTACATTTAATATTATTTATTGTACCATTCTACCAACTTCAGGTTGTGTGTTTGTACTTTTGCGTGTTTCAGATAGATTGCGATGAGGCTCATGTCGTGAAAGAAGCACTGTCCTTAAATTCGCAAGGGTTTAATGACGAAGGACTTTTCTGTAAATGTTACACATCAAATATGTATATAATATCGAATTCGGGTAATTTATAAGTGTAATAGAAATATGTATGACATCTGATGTGTATCTTAATTTCTGACTTGCGTTTTTGTGAGTGCTTATTTTTTACAATGTCAGAGAGTTGAGTCAAAGGCAATAATTCATTACTTGGGCTGGGCCTGCTTTTTGACCGTCATTGGCGACAGACTGCAATAATTATTACTAAATAGGATTTATTAAATTGATAAAAATTTATTCAACCTTTGGGAAACATACCGACTGATTGGCAGATGTAGTGGGTGACGGTGGCACAGTGGCACAATTGCACAATATGTTCATCATCCATCACTGAAACATGCACAATCCCAATCTTCTATATTCTTTATTCAGATTTCCTTTCTTCTCACCCATAATGTCAATTTTTTGAAGAAACAGTAATACAAAATCTAAGCAATAAACCTAATTCGGAGTGAATCTCAATGTGCGCTCGCTACTCACACACGCATAATATGAATACATGAAACCATATCAAATCATATCATATCATTTCGTATCAAATTATATCAAATCTTATCACATCCCATATCAAAACATGTATAATAAAATGGATGAAATGAAAATAATATAAATTTATTTCATATTTATTACAATTTAATGTAAATTGTTTGTTTGCAAGGCCTTACTTGGGCAGGTTGCCACCACTGGAAACCTTATTGTCGGTAAGGAGCACACACTTTCACTCTTCGCCTTTAATTGAACCTATAGATTTTTAAAAAAGCCTAGCTTCCAAAAATATCGCTCCTATTATGTATTTATTCTCCTAGATCTTTTTGTATAATGATAAGAGATTTCTATTTGAGTGAGTTAAAATTTATGATTTTGCATTTTCACAAAGTAGAATTTAAGCAGATATCTTTTTAAATCAAGTAAAACATCAAAAATATTTTACCTTCTGTTGAATTTTACGATTAGTATTCATATTTTTACGTTACTCACGATTGTACTATGTGAAATAGTTTGTGAGTTTAAGCTAGCATACTTATGGTATACATATAGAAGTAGCATTTCCTTTGGAATTATACACAGAATAGTATTTAAACTATATTTTGTTTGCGATCACAGATCCAAATGATCCAAGGAAAGTTATTGTGAAAAGACTTGCCTTAGTGGTACAAGATATGTCAGACAAGGAATTGGATCTTACAGGAGACTTGTCCAAATTGAAGGAGCAGAAGTTCCGCATTAAAGAAGGTAACATTGTACTTATAATTACAAGAATTTAACAGCAAACATGGCTTATTTGCTGCGAGTGCTTTCGGACAATTATTTATGAATCGTTACATCAATGGTACCTGTACCTAAAGGTAGGGTTTGTGGTTGAAACCCATAATTGATAAGACGTGGAAAGAAGTCAATTTTATTTGTCATCTTACTTATGTATACATATATATACTTATATGCGATTAATGCGTAAACTACGTATGCCAAAAAATCTTCCTTATGTACCACTTTGTATTTTTAAAGGCATTCCATACAAGATTCGAATTGACTTTTTGGTTCAAAGGGAAATTGTTCATGGCTTAAAATACGTGCAAAAGACCGCCAGAAAAGGAATTACTGGTAATTAAATTTTCATGAAACTTGTTCAAGAGGTTGCATGGATCCTTGGTTTATCCAACTTGGAATCCTTATTAAGCCAATGATTGTTTTTAGTGGACACAATGACCCACATGGTGGGAAGCTATGCCCCAAAAGAGGAGTGGCATAGCTACACAACCCCCCAGGAAGAGGCCCCATCGGGTATGTTGTATCGAGGCGATTACTCTGTTACCTCTACATTTACTGATGATGATAAGGTAACAACATACATATATCATATATTTATATTTCAAATGAAATCATACATTTTCATACAATTTATACAAATTAGAAATCATACATGTACAAATTATAATTTTATAATTTTAGAATATCCACCTAAAATGGGAATGGAAATTTGAAATCGGCAAAGATTGGGAAAAGTAATATTGTGTTCGTCAGTGTATGGAATGTTGATACTTGATGCACATATATACAATGAAGATTCAGATCCCAACAATCAAGTCAATAAAATAATCCATCTTCAACTTTTCTCTTACACTGCACTAGGCACTGCGTCTAATGTGTGCCTTCTATTACCTTATATTTACTTGCTTGCAATTGCTTTCTTCAGTATTAGCTGCTTATTAACTGTATTTTGCATGTTTCTTTGAGTCGTGTTCATTTTGCTCCTCAAGCGATTCATTCAAATTTTGAATTCGCAACCAGTGAACTATTATTCTGACTCGTGGGAATATGGTCTCACTCAATCGCTGTGAGCTAATCTGCCCACAAACTTTCCTTTATTTAGTTAGCTTTTATTTGATAAGTACAGTTGTATACTATATACTATGGTGTAGCAAGGGAGTCCCTTGAAGGGACTGAGACTAAAACTGACATAAGAAGGGCCAAAATGTTGGTTCTTTCATCAAGAAATTTTTCCGTCTATTTCATTACAGCATTGGTATTGGTATACGTTCAATGTTCTATGTATGTGAAACGTGTTTAAAACATGAAAGTTAAAATATTTAACAAAAATGGAAAATTATCTATTTTGTAGTGGATCAGATTAGATTTTCTAGTCAGAAATTGAGAAACCTATAAAAATATAAATATTTACACTGTGGTATTAAATCAGGTCGCTCAATAACGCCAAAAGACTTGATTAAACTGCAAGACATTTTACGAATTGCTTCCATAAAAATAGTCTGCAAATCGTGTCCTACTTGTATTTATTTATAAAAAACACCAATGCAATGCAAAATTGCTAAAACATCAATTATATTGATACATATATAAATAAATGATTAAAAATTGATTATCGATTTGATTGTAAATAAGTAATTACACTTACCTGTATCTACAGAACAGGATTTAAATTGCAGAAAATCCTAACCTTACGAATTGATTGTTTTAACCAATATAAAAATACGACAACAGAATCAATCTTGTTTGTAAGTATGTTTTCAAAATTGTGTACAATCAGAAGAATCACTAATAACTATTTCGGAAAGTAGTATAACGGAAGTCTGTGGACAACAACAGAGAAGCACGCCAATGAGACGATCAATAAAGTAAAAGGGAACAGAATTATTACAAAAGTCACAAGTAATTACATAATAGTTATCAGCATCAGATATTCCTAAACAATGTGCCTTATAAAATTATATATTATGCATACTCTACTACGCTGGTGTATGCAATAAACTAAGTAATGAAACGCTACAAAGTAATGGGTGATGTAACATGTTACAACGAAATAAATATCTATCAATTGTCCAAGTATTTACATATAGGATCTAGATAAATTCTTAAGATTTGTACACACCTACGTGTTAGATATAGTTTACAATTTTGTAAAAACCAAATGATGTTACAATTATGGTACTATTTCCATTTGATTGACAAATACGTACACCAAAAAGGTTAAACAATTGGAAATCCAATTACTGTGAACCTCCAGCAGTGAATTGTTTGATTCTATTAAATAATCATTATAAAGCAAAATGAAATAATCTGAGTTTTCATTTTTAAGGTTCCATTGCATGCATTTCTCTCCCTATGCTGAACCGTGTTAACAGTTTTTAATATAACTTCGGATTGCAAAGTATGACAATAGTTAAATACCAATCGAAACATACGTTCAGCCTCTACAACTTGCATCACAAATTATTAAAAACTTTAACACGGTGCAGTGTAGGGAGAGAAATGCATGCAATGGATGGAACCATACAATTATTGTTTTGGGATGGGAATGGGACAGCCAAAGCCATATAATAACAGAAAAATCAATTGGTTAAATTGATCCGTTCCAAGTTCCAAGGAATGACTACCACAGTGGACTTATGTATATTTTATTTGATTGGACAATTGGTATTCATTGGACAACAATAACAATCACAATCGCCAGACCCGACTTGTCCAAAGGGTCACATCGGCTCCAACCGGCTAATACGGTCACCGGATATTACATGCTCTTAGGGTAGTATATGATCTGGTCACCTGAACTCATTTTCTCAAGCAATTTTTTGGAAACACTACACCTTTCTTATAACCTTAATGATGATATTAAAATTAACTTATTTATACACAGAAATGCACAAAAAAATTCTGTTATTTCTTTGTTCACTGCGACAAAAGGTTTTTTATTGCAAATGATATCTTTCAATTTCTATTTCTTGCCTCTACATTTTGTACCTTTTGATACACGTTACTGCGACATGTACACCCGGGTGACTACACTGTCTTCCTTTTTGTTTTTAGTTAAACAACATTCATATTCACGAAAACTAGCTGAGAAAATATATGCACATAATATTATAGTTATTAAATCAGGGTGACCACCCGTCCTCATTTGAGAGGGCCAGTCCCCCTTTTGAAACCTTTCCACGGATTTTTCAACAGTACAGTTGTTACACCTTATGGGATCATTATATACTCAATTTCCCCTCCCCTTCCTACGAAATGAAATGGTACTACATTGAAATAGAAATAACTTTTTTGCTAAAGTGTGCTAAACATTCTAACATTTATGGCGAGGTTGAGGAAGTATCTGGAAATGTTTGAGCATTAACAAATTTCTGCGGAAAGTTGCGGAAATTTAAGTTATGACTATGACCTGGAAAAAACTGACCGATTACTGTTTAGATGACCTAATTTAGTGTAAAAGTGATATGAGAAACCATTGCATATGGCGTAAAAATAATTTTTTCAATAACCCCGAAAATTCGGGTTTTTCGGGGTATCCCGAGAAAGACTGACTATTTTCATAAATGGGTTTCAAATTCGGATTCAGCGTAAAAAAATACATAAGGATTCGTCAAGAACAGAATTTTGAGCTTTTTTGACCTCCGCCAGCCCATTGTGCACTGGTTCAACCCCACCGGCTTTCGCCCAATTAAAAAATGCAAAACGAAAATAAATCTTTCGAATATCGCATTTACATGAAAGTAACGCATGCTATTACCCATACGAAATTCAATTTTAGGAACTTTCGTTAACATTTTTCTCATGAACAATGAATTTTGGGGGCGAAAGCCTTTGGGGCTAAACTAGTGTGGGGAACAACACGCATATAGTTGAAATTCCGAAATCGGATGGGCACTTGAAAATGTCTTCTTACAGGAATGTCTGTAATAGTAAGTTGATCAAGCTAACATTTCATTTTACAGACTCTAAAATGATAAAATGTCCCCCCTTCACTTGATAGAAATTTTGTTCATTTACTGTTTTTCACTAAAATTTACCCGAAAATGGTAATTTTCGCCCTTTGGCTCCGGAAAACTATAGTCACCCTGTATTAAATAATAATAAGAATGTCCGGGTGTAACTAAAAACGCTTTGTTTGCTTTTATTACATACACACTTGCGTCGATGAATGTTACCATAGTAACACAGGTGCCTCCTATCCAAACACAGAGAGGATTGAAACAAGACAAGGGACAGAATTTATCTTAAATATCCTCTCCTCCGTACAAGCAGTAAAAAAGACTTTCCTACAATTTTTCCCGTACAAGTTGGTGAAATCTAATTAATCAGCCGATTATTCGTAAACTCTAGACACACTTTTTTGTATACATGTAACGTTAGTTAAAATGTGTAAAAAATGATTGAATTTTTGTAAGCCTTTCCATTCCAACATAATTTCCGTCTCAAAATGACACAGGAGAAAAGTATTTTTACCATGTCCTTCCATAGAAAAGTGGAGCGTTTAGATTGGAGAAAAGTTGGTAAGGAGATTTTTACAATTTGATTGAAAAGATGAAATTTATTCACTACTTGCTTATGTATTCAGTTGTGAAAAGTAGAGAGCTCTCTCTACTTCTGTGCGTCAGTTCAGTTGTGGCTTGGTCTACCTGAACCTGTGAATGCAAATACAAGGAGACGGGGGAAGTAACCACTTTACTTTTGTTTCTCTATTCACTTAGCTTCTTTAGACATGGACAAAGTATTTCACGACCAAGACTGGGAGCAACTGCAGGAACTCCTAAATCAAATAACATTTTGTCGTCCCGAGTCTGAATTTCAAGAGAAGACAGATCCGGGATTTATCAAAGTCTTCCGCATAGCTCAGATTCTTATAGAATATTTGGTCAGCAGCCAAGACATGAACAAGACAAGAGCAGAGAAGTTCAAGTCACGTTGTCAACAACTCGAAGATGAATCTAAAACGTACGTGGAACAAGTAGAAAATCTGAAGCAAAACCTTGTGACGGCAAAGAAAGAACTAAAGAAACGGAAAGAATTACTAGCGTCTACTCAAAGCGAAGTCCTAGGAGAAGAAAACCAAAATGAGCTTGATCAGGTATTAAGTACAACGATATTGCAAACAAAAATTGTACATAAATTGTATCATCACAGTATAGACTCAGTTCTAACAACACGCATCCTGTTTTTCAACAAATAAACTCGATTTATATGACTCATACAGTAAGAAAACTTTTATGAACAATTTTTTACCTTTTTCTTCCTCTTGTTTTCAGTGTCCTTATTGTTTGAAGAGATTTATGACTGCAACCTACCTCTACGCTCATATGCAAAGAAGACACCAAGGTCTTCCTCTGCAAACTGCATTTCCCAATCCTAAAGCAAGCTTCCATACCTTCCCTAATGTAGGATTCCCCACAGCTCAATCTTTTCCAATGGTGTACACACCGGGAAAGGAAATTAAAGCTGCGGAAATTACAATCGGAATAGTGGGAACGGCAGCGTCTACTCAGACAGAGAGAGTATTAGGAACACGAATAGACAAGTCGACAGAAACTATCAATCAAGAAGACAAATGCAATAAACAGGTAGTACACATGGGTGAGGGCGAGAATATTAATGACAGTTATGGAAATCGAGCACATGTACTACAGTCGGGCTCCAATTCGCCTGGAATAGATTTGCAGCAAATGAGTGACTTAGTGGAGAAATATTTGGAGCAAAAATCTATTGCGAGTCAAAATCAGCACTACGATAAAATTCTTTCAACTATCCGTGCTGGTTCTCAGAATCGAGACAAAGAATTCCTTGAAAGGAGAGCTAGTATTTCTTTAGAAAAAAATTCTTCAGGGGATTCCAGCCGAAGAAGTTCTGCTGGAACTGTCAAACCCATTACTATTTCCGTTGAAGAGGCAACGAGAAGTGTTGGCATGATGAGAGAAGAACTTGAAACTCAATGGCACAATATTAAAGAGAAGGTTCATGAGAGTGGTATTGAGGAACTGAAAGAAGCACTTTTGACTGAAATGCAGGTTTGGAATAGTTTTATCTATTTAAACCCTATTGTCGCTACTATTGCCGTTTTGAAAAAGCCATTTGACAGATTGAACTCCTGTTGTAAGATTAAAGTATTTTACTCACTGAACCGATTTCTTTCAGAAAATGCAAGAACTAATCGTGAATTCCCCGAGGACACAAACAGACGCTAAAGAGGTGGAGCAAAAAAAGGATGACGAATTGAAAAATATGGACGAAAGATTCCGAAAGCAAGAGGAACAACTTGAACAAATCAAACAGAGTTTGCAGGCTAAAGTGAGGGCATACATACTTCTATCTTCTAGTATTACATGATAGCACCTACATACATATATATATAAACTTACCTACTATGTATTTAGTGGATTCGATATACCTTTTAGTGAACACATAAAAATAATGGACACGGTGTTAGCACAGGTGGAGCTTGATATCAGAGTGCTGGAGACCAAATTGGAAACTCAAGAAGAGTATTGGAGGTCAAGACTTGACCTTGTTGAAACAGACTATCAAAAACAATTATCAAAACTTCGTGAAGAACTTCACGAAACAAGTCAAAAGCAAGTGGAATTACAGGTTCAACACGAGAAACATGAAAGGATGCTTGAATCAAATGAACATCAGAAAGAGACTGTGAATCAAATTGATGATGTCGACGAAATGCGTTTGAAAGAAACGGAGAAAGGAGTACAAGTGGCGGGAGAGCAGCCCAATTATTCTACTGAGAATCCCAATGGAGAAAGTAATGCAACTAATGCGAATCCGCCCGTGCCCAAGCCAAGACAAGTTCTTGTACCACAATCTGAGTCCGCACAAAATCTCAAAGTTGTAGAACTTCCCAAGCTTAATAAATCAGGAGTAGATTCACTCAAGCCACAAAGAAGGTTAGCACCGCAACCGCCACCAAAGCAGCAAAAAGATGCTGCCTTTGATGTTCATGAATATGAAGAGCCTAATAGATTCCGAAAGGAAGATGAATCATCACTTTGCTCGGATTCTTTCACACCAAGCGGTCTATCTTCCAGTGAAACTGAATCAGACAGTGAAGACATTATTTCGAAAGATAAACGATTAGCGAAATTGCCAAAGCAAGCAGCGGCTAAATACGACATTGATTTAGAGAAGAATATATTGATGCCAATCCCCAAAGGTCAACTATCCAAAGCACATCTGGAAAAAGTGGAAGGGCACAGAAAAAAGGCGGTCTCTGAGATGGCAAGTCAATTGAAGCTCCAAGGTGTGGGGCCCGATGACACAAGAACAATACTAACTAAACATGACCATGGCAAAATTTTGGGAAAATTGAAGTGGGCAAACACGGCCACTGATGATAAGACAAGGTTCCATACAGAGGACAAAAGTTTGCAGCGAGAGGTTGGTATTGAAGTCAAGAAATTAATTTTTCAAGATGAAGCAAACAAAGTACGAAATAAATTGAACCTCCCTGATCCATCAGAAATTCAGAGCTCTGTAAAAGGACGTAGTCAATTATCAAAGATTCTGAATGCTGTAAAGATTTCAGGGAAATGGAAAAAAACAGTATGTACTTATAATTTATTTTATAAGATGACAAAATGTAGTATTTCATCACTGGTCACCAATTACAGTATACTAATTTTCTACCATTTCTTTGTAGGGAATCTCACAAGCTCGGAAAAGTCCAAAGAAGAAGAAACAGAGTCTGAAGGCCTTTTTTTCTCGAGTTTCTTGGGGAGGAAAAAGTAAAGATATGCCATCGAAGCCGAAATCTCCCAGAATAGAAGGTGTATCAAGTGACTCTGAATTTAGTGATGATGATGTGCCACTATATACAACTTCCAGTCGATACGCAGACAATTACAAAAAAGGTAACGACAAAAAGAAATCCACAAACGATCTAGAAATCTCGAATGAAAAATTCGATTCAGATCAAAGTTCGAATGAAGGGAAAGTGGTAGCCACTCAAAAGAGAACCGTCCAGGAAAGTCGGCAGAATCAGAATAACGGCTTGTCAAGTAGATATGTAACAGTGGGGGCCCAAAAGCAAAGCAAACCTGCTGTACAACCCAAGTACACTCAGAGACCGATTAATAAACCTAGCGAAATTGGTCACGGAAGGTCACTTCCTGTTCCTGACACAAAAAAGTCCGTCAATAGAGACTTACTTAAAGAGTTCGAAGAAGCAGAGGAGGTGAAAGCTATGGCCCTTATATCGCCGATAAAATGCAGCACCGGTGCAGCGTATTTTGGAAGTGATATTGATAATTCGTACGGCAGCAATCAAAGCTACAATCACCAAAAGCTTTCCGCGTATTCTGAAGAAGATGATGATGTTATCGAAAACGAAAAGTAAATTTTGCGTAACCTTTTAGTTGCTTTATGTAACGATGATTTTAGTGAATACATGTATGTAGTAATCTTGTTAATGTTCAAAGATAGAGGTAATTGTTATTTACGCTTAGTTTTTGTTTCTCTTTCTTCCAAAGGGCAAAACCACATACTTCTGGCAAAACTAATGATGCAGATGGAATGTACGCAAGTTTAAGATACCCTGCTTCAACGGCGAAATCCAGTATAAGACCTGAAGTTCTGACTTCAACTCCGCAAAAATTGACGGCAATCGTCTCACAACCAAAACCAATTCATTCACAACTCTTTTCCAGTGCAAGCGCTTGGGACACTGAGTCATCTGGTGAGGAAGATTTGCCTTCGGAGAAAGCTAGTGGACGGATTGACAACCGAATTAAGGAGAAGCCCATTGTCATTCCACAAGTCGCCCCCAGGCTTATTTCTAAAACTTCAGCATCCCCATTCATTATACGCAAAACGGCTCCCGCCACTCAAACTCAATCAAATGCCGATTTTCATAGCTTTAATCGAGTGAGAAAGGACTCTTGGGATTAATGAATTCGAACCACGTTATGTCGTGTAGAAGATTTTTGTATAAAGTGTTACAGAAATGTTTATGTTAAATATATATAGTCTCATCATATCATTGTATGCAATAGGATTAATAAAGCATAAACTGTATGTAAATGAGCCCCTAGATAGTTGTAGTGATGCCGCAAATCTCGAGTAATATAATAATGTGTCTCATTTTCGGTTGTATATATTTCCACTTTTTCGTATGTATTTTATATAAGGGTCAGTTGGAGACAGTCAGTGGATTGCATTTTCGCTGCATCTGGATGTTAAGAATTCCTATTTCTAGAAAATGTAATTCTCCATCCAGGTTATAATCTCCGTAAAATTCTCTACATGGGAAATTCTTCACATCCACACTATGATGAAAAACAATTCGTTTCTATAATAGAAGGATATTTGTTGTTGTTGCTTTGCCTTTCATACCAATAAAAATACACTTATGTGCGTGAACTGTCCGGGATATTTATAGTACTCCACCAAGAGGGAAAATCTCTAATGTTACACAGATTCTAGATGGGAAATTCTGCCACGGTGTGAATGTGAACTAAATTACTACTGATTGTGAGTATAATCACAGACTAATTTTTTAAGTAGGAAGAACACTTCTGCAAACACCACCTACATATTTGCCGAGAGTCTCGTCAAATGTCGTCAAGCAGATTTATAGTCGCATCATGGCGAAATGAGAAATAACCGATCTTCCATATGGAGTTTCATGACACACACTCTCTCTCTCTGAAAAGCTTGTTATAGGATGTTCTCTCATTCAAACATCTTCTCCCTCTACACTGATAGAATCCATTCTCCCCTTTCCAATTAAAAATGAAATGAAGGAAATTAATAATAGTAACTTCAGAACTGAAAGATCCTGCTCTGCATGACATCTTTCTCTTTCATCTTTAGATATGTGGACTTTTAAAAAGTTCGTTAATCAAGACTTCCTCCCGTGAACTCCAAACCTACATAATTCCATAACTGTAAGGAGTTTCGAATTTGGCAAGCGATGCAGAAGAAATAAAGTAAACTCAGAAGAACACGATTGTGTGCTTACGTAATTATGGTATCTAGGGTCGTGTTTCTTCAAGTCTTTCAGAGGATTATGTTGACAATGACACGACGTATTTGAGTTTCCTTTTTGGTAATGCTGTAACTTATCTACTAAAATTATAATTGTTAAACGAGATGCCTATTCAAAATTAAACTCGTTTAAATATTGGTTCAGTATGCAGCAAACCGTGTAATGTGCACGTATGCATTACTTTTTAGAGTACCATTGATACTAAACTTGAGAAGTGAATAATCCCCGGTAAAATCAGAGTTGAATGTGGGAGTAGAGAAATGTTATCAGATAACCTTGGGCAGAATAAGCAAACAGGAATATATTTTAGTGGCAGAGATGCATGTATTCTACTAGTACAAATCATATTTTAGTGTATTGTGTCGGCGTTGATGATGAAATTAAAGTGTTCAGAGAGAAAGCACTATGGTGAAAGCGCCTAAGCTTTTCGCTCCGACTATTTTATTACAAACACTGTGAATCTCAAACTTTATTCAAGCTAATACTGTCTTGAAGGCTTTTATTTTACTAACTACTATTTCTGAACAAAACAGTCTGAAAGAACAATAGAACGTTGATGAAATCCTTATGTAAAAGGATACTTTAAAGAAGTGTGCATTCCTATCCTAACTTTGGAAACGAAATGACAAATTCCGCTTTTCGTATGCAATAGAGCACATCAGGGAATAAAAGCGTTGCATTAGTGTATGCTGTCTATTTATGTATGTAGGTATACTCAAATAAGTAAATCCTAAACTTTTCGGTGTCCTTCCTTCTACACTGTGGTACGAATCTTCTGCACTGTAATGTAAAAGAGCATACATGTAACTTGAGGACAGAGGACTGTAGTAAGTGCTATTTGTTCGCTGTCCGCTGTCCGCAGATGCCGTAGTCCTTTTTCGATATGACCAGAGGAACGTTGAAAGTACATACATGCATTTTATTTCAATGTAACAGCTTGCCCTTTGATCCAAGTTTTGACTATTTCGCAAAAACCTCAGAAAGTTTTGCAATTCTTACAAGTGAAATTGTAGTATAGCATGTTGGAAAAGTTGGAATGAAAGTGTGCTTTTCTTCCTACATGGCAACATTACGGATTTTTTTAAATTGAAGTCTGTACATAGTATCACTCTTTTTTGAATATCTGAAAAATAGATGTATTCAAAAGAAAGTCGACCACAAGTTCCTCCTCACAATCCCTAGTGCAGAGAGCACCGAGGTATTTTATAATATATGAAGACATTATGAATATTCATTTTTCGTAGAGTGCTTTTAAGTTTTGTAAACTTGTGTTTGTGTTTCATGTTAGTTAGATTCATAAGCGGGGAAGGGCACATGTATTAAAGGCTCTCGAGCTTTTAAGCTTACATGTACATATGCTATACATGACGGAGGCGGATGAGCATGTACTTCTTACAGAAGTTGAGTTCACCGGTTTGCTATAAACGGTTTGAACAGTTGTGTGACATATGTATTTAGTCGAGGTTTTATCGCAAAGGTTGCACCAAATATTGATTGAATGTATGTAAATTTTCTCGGCATTTATTGTAAAAGTTGTAATGATTTTTGGAGTTTTCATATAAAATTGTGAATGTGGTGACTGGGCTGAAAGTTTAAAGCTGAATAAAAGTACACAGTAGCGTTTCATATTCTTTCTGATGTTACCCTATTTACTCCGACGAAGCATTCATTGGACATGACATAGATGCAATAAACCCAGCCATTTGTGAACAATGGAGTTCTAGACGATGAAAACTCCGTAGTTTAGGGAACCTCAAGTGAATCCAATTGATACGAAAATTGCCCGGCGATATTTTCATCCACAAACATGTACTTATTCGTGAACTTCGTTGGGATCGATGTCTTCGGGTTTAAGCCACAGAAGACTGAAGTTAAACCGTTTAGAACGGAAGACTTTAGACGGCTGGCAAGATGCCCACATTTATTCGAAGGAAAATACTTCGGTTGGTAGTTATTAGGTTAAGTTTGGTCTAATATTACTAATAAAGAGAACACTCAAATGAGATTTCTCTCCATCTTCCACTTCATTCCTATTATTACTCTGTAGGTAGGTTTATTAGCTTTCAAGTTATAGTTTATTACATTGAATTCATGTTCTATTATCATCGTGATCGTGATCTGCGGTATGGTAAAGACCATTATGTATTTCCATCGTCGGCCTAGACCTATTCTTGTCTCAAAGAAACATTCTGTATGAATTGAAGTTGAGCAGTTTTAAGCGATTTATTATGTTCTTATTGTATTATGCTCTTGCGTTTATTTATATGGTCAGCATATAATTATTTCTGCGAACACAGATATTTTCCAAATTGAAACAGTGGATTTATATCAAAAAATATTAATCACAAGTGTACATACATACAGTCTCCTTTAATAAGAACAAAGCTCTTCTACAATGATAATGAATAATACATAAGTACATAATATACAGTATTTCGATAGGAGATTTTGTTCTCTCGCAAAATGCTCTCGGAGGCATACAGTTCATATTGAAAATCAGTAAGTATTAAAACAAACTAGTACTTATGTATTAAAATAAAACTGTCTTGTCAGTCTTTTACATTTTACAGTGATATACTAGAACTGAACACGATATAGATTTTGTAGAGCATGAAATTCTGCGTCGGATGAACCTTATTTGAGAAGAATCCAGTAACTGGTTTGGGAAATATTTGCAGAAACAAAGACACAATTTCTGGTTCACAATTATTCCAAGGCTCATCCGACG
>JABASC010001948.1:0-20066 GCA_019776185.1 Plutomurus gul | reverse complement strand
CAAATTTTCCAATGTTTCCGAAATCTTCCCGAGGA
The DNA here is from genome assembly GCA_019776185.1 of Plutomurus gul. NCBI lineage: Eukaryota > Metazoa > Arthropoda > Collembola > Entomobryomorpha > Tomoceridae > Plutomurus > Plutomurus gul. The sequence goes on along the minus strand of JABASC010001948.1, from coordinate 20,031 downwards.
ATATTCCCGAAAAATAAATTCCCGGGATTTTTGCAACCCTGCTATATAGTCAGACAGTAATAGGAATGTGTGCCAGCATACATTTACCTACAGCAACCATCCCTATCAGATTCAGAAGACTATGAGTGCATAGCTATTACACTGCGGGGTAAGGGAATTCTGTAGACACAGAGACAGAAAAAGAGAGAGAAATAGAGAAAGAGACTGACAGGGGGAAAGGAAAAAATAGTGGAAAAAGTCAGTAGCCTCTTTGCGAGTTAGAGTAACGACGCTGTGTGTGCAGCTTCTCCCAGAGAAAGAGAAAGAGACGAGATGAGATGAGAAAGCAAGATGAAGGCAAAGAAAGAGCAAGAGACAAGGCTCGGAAGCAAACGCGTACTCTTCGTGGAATTACCAATAATAGTTGCGTTTGAGCGGTACTTGAGCTAGTCAGCTTTACATTGACGGCGTATGGGACTGCATGCCCTCGCCTTTTACTCTTGTCAGTTGTGCGTTCTGCTTTTTTCCTGAATCTAGGCACTGCAGCCCAGAGAATAAAGTGTATTTGTCGGTGAAACGGCTAGAGGATGAGCATTATTGGTTCTAAAGCAGGACTGACTGCCGTTCCAGACTACATACACCTACTCCTTCCAACTACCTAGCTACCTACTCCACCTACTCCACCTAAATATTATATAGACAGACAGACAGATACACTGAGCCGCTTTTAGCCCCACACCGCACCCGATACGTATCTGTATTTGTAGCATTTGTATATGCTACCATTAAACAGGCATAGAATTGTTGGTCGTGAGTCTTTTCAGTCGTATAATGTAATGTAAGTATACACTAGAGACAAACATATTTACCAAACAGTAGCTGTACGTCGTTTCCCAGAATCTGAGCCTTTGTCCTCTATATACACACTGAGAGAGGAGGAAGTGACGGCAGGATCGAACCTAGAATACTATTCTATGTACATTACCTAAATAATAGTGTATGTATGTAGTAGTGCATAGTAGCTGGTAGAGCATTGGCGGCGGCATTGGCGGTGGAGTAGGCAAAAAGTGGCTAGCCGGGATGGGGCACAGACTCACCGAGTAAAAAGTAACCGAGCTCAAGTGAACTGACTTGACTGACTCAAGTCATCTGGCCCGTAGATAAGCGACTGTTGTTATACTTCAGCTGAGCTACACTCTGACATCTATGCAGAGGTGTGTCTATGTTCATACCTTCACAGACTATCCATTTACGGATACCTACAGTTTATCAGAACGAAATGGGGATACATTTATACGGGGGGGGGGGGAGAGCAGGGGAAAGTCTCTTTGTGCAAGAATAGGAGACGGAGTCACCGGAACGACTGTAGATTGTAGACTCAAATAGATCAACTTGATCAAAGATTAAATGAGCATTATAATTTGCAAGCAACCGTCTCATCTATCTGCAGGTGATACTGATATGTGCTCGTAACTAGTTGTCTGTGTTCCTTGTGTTCCTTGGCCTGCTGCATGGAACACAGTCGCCCACGTCGTCCTCATCAACAAGAAAAACAGGCAATTTTAAGTTCGAGTCTTTTACGATAGATATGTGATTCATTCAACTATATCTCTCCCACTGTGTCTATGTATATATGTATATATGTGTGCATGTAGGCAGTGATCCTCATATCCGGTTCAGTTAAGCTGCCTTAGCACACTTACCACATGTCACATTCACTCTGACGTCTTATCCTTCTTATCCAATTCCACCACTAGTGTATTATAATTGGCTAATGGTACGTAGATAGTGAGAAGGAGAAGTAGGCAGAGTCTCTATGGCATTCCTGAAGGACATGATCTGAAATTCGCATTGAAAAAGGGTTTCTTAGACTCCAAGTAGAATCAATCCAGGGGCGATAACGCATGCGACCCTTTCAATGATCTCTGTGAAGATCAGACTTAAGCAGACTTATATACAGCAGAGGTTCTTCTCCTGTGCATGTACATACACACACACACACACACACAGAGGAATCCAATCAATCCTATTGTACAGCTTCCTTGTAAACGATGCAGTAGCTGTACTTACACTTTCTCTGTGTCTGTCTGTCTGTCTGTCTGGGTGTCTGTGTATATATATATACAGTAGCGACTGCACACACTCCCCACCTCTATATACTTATACGTGCACAGGTTATATACATTTAAGAAAACCACCTTAGGATGTCTATTTCCCCATTTCCAACTTTCCCACTACTCCCACCATTTCAACTACTGCCTCCATTCCGAATACTCGTAGTGCAGATATCTTCCTGTAGCACCAGTAGCAATGGTAGCAGTCTACCGCCAGTTCCATCCCAGTCTCTAAGCTACTTTCAACATAAGCCAACCAAGCAAACACTTGGAAGCAAGAGGAAGCAAATAACTCCTTTCTCTCTCTCTCTCTCTCTCTCTCTCTCTCTCTCTCTCTGTTTCATCTCATCCTCACTTATTTAACTGCTTACACACAGAGAGGCGTAGAACATCATCACTATCCAAACTTCGTACATACAAAGTACATGGAAGTATGTACTACTAGCTCGTATAGTAGATTCACAGACGAATTCAATGCGACTCTCGTCACGGCACTACAATGTATATACGTATATAGGTCGTATGCTCCGCTATGCAGAGTATGTGTGCAATGCCGGAGAAATCTAAGCTAACTAAAGTCACCATGGCCTCACCGAACTGATATTATTCCCTGTATATGTTCCAGCGAGTCTGGTGGCTCCCAAAGGAAAGTCTATCTGGCTCTCTTTCTCTCTCGCCCTGTAAATGTAGTCATAGATGCAGTGCAGAAGTTTTATAGGCATCAATCTGCAGATACAGAGAGAGAGAGAACAATTTCCCTCTCCACCTTTCTTCTACTAGTATAAGCGGAATATGTAGTGTATACCTTTGCTGACATGGTTGGATGATTTTTAGAAACGTATGCATTTGACTTGGGATTGAAGTGAAAGTTATGGATTGTAGGCGATTCGTCCGTCCAATCGTCGAACTTTGTGCTATTATTCAAATTAGTTTAACGTGTCGACAAAATAGCAAATATTTCTCTCTCTATATACATGGTAATATATTTCTATAGTAATATATATATAGTAAAGTATAGTGTGCTGTGCTTATATATTTATAAATGTAAATGTGTTTGTGGAGAAGTGTGTATTTATGTAGGTTGGTGGTGGGAAGCTGGCTGACAATAGACAAAACATGATTGTAAAGCAAAGTGCAAGCAGACACATACATACGCACTGCTAGTAGTACAACACAGAGCACTTACGTAAAGTAGCAACTTGAATAAATTCGTTGAGTAAGTTATCTCTCAGACTGAATTGCTTCAATAAATACAATATTTCATCTTGTTTCCCTACAATACATTTCTAAGCCTCTCTATAGACATTCTGTGTGCACGTGTATTTCTCACAGCCAGTGTGTCTATATTCTGTATATGTATATGTGTATAGTGTGTAGGTCTGAGGAAAGAGTGAATCAACGGATATTTCCTTCAGATAAGCAGTAGAGCACAACTCATAATGAGATTATTTTGTTGTGCCAGAGATCTGTTCTGTGAGGGAACTCATTCCTCAGAGAAGCATTATCGATCTATCGTCCTTGTTTAGGCAAGGCACTTCACTTCACTCAAATAGCTGTGTAAGGAGCCGAATGGAAACGAGTAGGACACTATGCACCGACTACGAACGGCTAATATTTTTGAAAGCTCTCTACATACTACTCTATATATAGTTGGATAACTTTGTATACTTTCCTTTCTAGACGACCGTACAATGAAGACGAGTAAAACGGTTTTTTCGTTCGTCCGAACCTCCTAATACCTTCCTGTCCGTATCCGAAATTCCATTAAAAATAAATTGACCGCTACATGTCTTTTTTGGTGCTCGAAATGGGACGGCCTCACACTGGGCAAACACTGTCCCGTCTTCTAAAAGAAGTGACCTCACGCCAAAAATTCTGCAACTCGACAGGAAGTGTTCTGCGTCATTTCTGAACACTTAAAAACTTTGACGGAAGGCTTTTATTCAGCTATATCCACAAATATACAGGTCAATGGCATTTCCATTCAATTTTCCAGCACAATGCTTGCGATCAGAATAAAGATCTGTTGGCGATAATAATAGTACAAAATAAATTGACGTTGAAATTCGAATAAATATTCCCACGATTGACAAATACCAAATGTAATTCTACAAATGTGCCTACGTGTCATGTAAAACGTTTGCACAATATTTATTATCTATCATTGCGTTAAGAAAATATTATCCACAATCACAAGTTGAACAATTAAGATGCAAAAATAGGCTAAATGTAAGTTCATGATTTATTAAGGTGCTGCCCCAACAATTTTATTTCACCATATAAAATACACATGTCTGAAATGCCCACTTTTATTAAAAGAGACATGGGAGGCAGTCTCAAGAAAATTGCTGTCACGACATTACAAGCTCTTTTCCGAAGAAATTCTGTGGAAAGCTAAAAAGAAGACTGGTCGTATTATCCCAATTTCGTAGAAAACGCTAGAGTAAACATCTATCTGCTTTGGTGCACAAAACAGCATTAGAGAGGCCTAAATCGCTTAACGGAAAAGAAAAAAATGTGTTCTCTCATAGCATGAGATACTTAAGACAATGAATTTCACCGATTCATGCTCCATTTATTTAAGCTGTATATAACCAGTGTTTGGATGTTTTTATTCCTTTCTTCACATGTTTGCCATACATTCAGAGAGGGGAGAAAAGAGTACAGAGCGCCCAACTCCAATTCCTTACTACTTACTCCAACAATAAGAAAGAAGAATCTACTCTCTCTCTCCCTCTGTGTGTGTGTGTCTGTGGTTGTTCTGCTGTGCACTCCATTTCCTAATCATAACCATTGAAAGCAAGGCACGTAGACAAACTGACAAGCGATGACCCGAAAATTAACTGAAGATGAATAAACTGATCAAATTAACAAATTAGCCGACTTCATTTCTGTCTACTGAATTATGTAGCAAGAAGAAATAAGAGAATATCTGTTACCTAGTCCACGAGCCTCTTCATTCATACTACACAGCGACATCATATTAATTTGATTTGGGAGCAATCTTCAGCTCGCCAACTTTTGTAGCCTTGCGCTTCTGTGCCATTGCCACTCTCTTGCTGTGTAGCTCTCTCGTTGCCGGGTTTGTATTCTGACAGTATAGCCAAAGAGTAATCATTGGCCTTATTGTTCTTTCATTCCTTTCACAAGAACAAAGCCAGGATGGACTTGAGCTACAGAATATTTGTATCAGTTGCACTACTAACTTCACTGAGAATACATTCTCCAAGAGAGCACAGCAACACAGAAAGAGAGAGATTAAAATAGCGTGATAGAACAGCTGCTGGCGGATCTACCCACTATACAACCATTTCCATTGTACTATTTGGACGTTTGATGTGTTCCTTATAGCATAAGATGACAATGAATGAAAATTCGCAGAGAGAGAGAGGGAGAGAGAACCTACTTCCTCCCATTGAATACTTTCCCTTGCCTTGTCTACCCCATTAAATTATCATCCTGTTCGGTATCTTTGCTGCATTGTGTGCTAAGCCTTCACCGTCATATTCATTGTGGAAGGCGAACGCATCATAGTCATCTCAAGTCGAGACATAACTTGACAAGAGAACTAAAGCCCGAGAGAAGAACCATGTTAAAGGAGTTGCACAGATATTCAAGCATCACTGTCTTCTCCCCTAGACTCTCTCTCTCTCTCTCTCTCACTCTCTCGTTATATGTACATTGTCTGTGCCTACAGCATACATAGCAATAGTGAGTGAGTGAGTGAGTGAGAGAGAAAAGCCAAGAAAGAGAACAGAGTGAATGATTGAGTTGAGATACTCGTTGGAGTAAGTAAGAAAAAGAGGAGCTTCCACTAGACAGCCAAATCAACACAATTATTGATCGACGCATTTAGCTGGCCATTACTTGAACTAACCAAAACCCTTCACGCCCTGTTTTGATTAATATTTTAGACTTTGTATTATGGTCATTAACTGCTCCTACTTTATGTACACACTTTGGTCGAGTCAAAGAAATAAGGCGAGAGGCAAGACACAGTCGCAGTAATAACTGGATTGCAAACTGTGCAGTGTGCAGTAGCAGGCTTTCTCTACTTTCTCCACCCCATCACCACTAAGTGAGTAGTAGTAGGCACGCACTATAGCCACTATATACTGTGTCACTATAAGGTATAGCCAACGGTAATGCCCTGCATGCAGTGTGCAATATTGCAGCATCAGCTTCACCTCTAAACTAGTGACTCTACGCGAGTTAACTTCCATAACTACTTATTGTTAGCCTGTTTACACGAGTGAGTGAGAGAGAGAGAGAGAGTGAATGAGAGAGAACGTGGGGGCAGGTACACGGTTCCTATGTAGGCGGCTAAACTATGCATGCAATCAGAAATAGACCAGTATAGAGTGCAGCACTTAATCACTGTCTATCCAGAAGATTTCATAAGCATTTTCATTAGCAGACTAGCGGGCAACTATTTTTCTCGGTTCTTCAAGAAGACGGCTGGCCTACGGCGAGTAGACTCATTTCCATTAGCGTGCCCATCTAACATAAGCACCTCTAGTATATAGGTACTCGCGGCGAAACGGCGAGGTAACCTATACACTGGTACGTAACGAGAGAGAGAGTGGAGAGAGAGAGTGTCCAGAGCATCAGGGCAGGGCGCAGGCAGACACTCATTAGATTAAGCACTGGGTTATGGTGCATAAAACCTATTTACTATCCTGGCAACACAATGCGAATTACCACAGTGAGAGTGAGATAGAGTGAGAGACTATAGTCTGCTTTTTGTTTCGATTACTATTTCTGGTATTGCATCTGGTGCTACTTGCACTGCCACTACATAAATAAATAAAGATTAGATTTATTTATTTTCAAGATTGATTTGGCCATTTCTTCTATCTCTTGCTGTTTATAAATTGTTAAGAGCCTGCTTCAGTTCCCTCCGAACTACTTAATACATAATAAGCCCCGCACTCGTGAATAAATGGCAAGCAGAGCATTATTCTCTCTGCTACTCAATATGACGGTAAAAGGCTTCTCGTGCAATGACTTTCAACTTGCGTTTCAGCCATCCATTAACTTTGATTCCATTTGATCGTGATGAAGCTAAACAGCTTTAATGGTTTTATTGGTCATACAATATAATGTACACTAAGAAAGCTATTCCAAATATTCAAACATAAAAGCCTATTGACAAACTTTTAGGGTTGCACTAAAAGCCTGGCCACTGTGCTCAACCAGTCACTGGAAAGCAGTCTGAGCTTCCATTAACTACTTTCCGTGAAAGGGACAATCAAAAATTCAGATCCTTTATAGAGTGATTTAGTGTACACGTACCACTGTACCAATTACCATCTGCATCACTACACACTTAGTGAGACAGGAGCACTGAAAACAAACTATAAATAGATTTGAATATTCTCCAATAAGGTAAATATTTGAAATAAAAATGCCAACACAAAACAGAATTCTTATAACCCAAAGCCATTTTCTGTAGATTCTGCAAATAAGTAAATCGTATTCGTGGTTCACTAAAAATCTGATAAATTATTCACAAACTTCCCAAGCATTTAGCAAAACACTTAACGTTATATATATCAAATCTGCAATAAGCAACTGGTAATTGTTAGTGTTTAGGGTGCATAATAAATTCAATGCTGAAAGCATTGTCCTCTAGAGGTCACTGTGCCACCATTCAAGATACCAGATTGGAATCTATTTTTACAGAATTATTTTCCAATTGCTGCTGTAAAATCCCTTTGTAGGTACTTTGCAATACTTTCGATTAAATGCCACGGGGCATATAATTACATGTTAGGATTTAGGTATTCTGAATGTCTTATGTTCATTATGTTCTAAATAAAATGCGTTTTATGTCACGTCATTTATAAATTCATTTGTGTTTTAGCAAATATTTTAATAAACGGGAGTGATTCATGGTCATCTCTTCTGTCTGAATTGCTTGCTCATACTTGTTTAAGTGGGTTGGTGGAGAAAGCAATTTGCATGCTGTGGTATACACTGTGTAGTCTGTATGTTCTAGAACCAGACAGTTACATAAGTGTTCTGTAGTAATATTCAGCATTTTAATTTAAAATGTTCAGCTGAGAACTTGTTGTTGGCCAGAAATTATGCAAAACTTTGTATTTTCCATTTCACACAATATTTAAACAAATAATCGTGGCAATAGTAGTCATTAAGAATGCATAGAAAAGACTGGTTAGCTTTTACAGTGCATAGTAGTGGAAAGTAAAATAAAAAGCTTTACTACAATTCTCCGTCTTATAAAGGGAAACTTGTGCATTAGTAGGGCCCAGTCAGTTTCACAGTATTTTCGGAAGGGTTTGTTGTAGTTGTGAGTCAGATTGAAGTGGTGGTAGTTACATTAAGCTCTCAACAACCCAAATAAAGTGGTCTATAGTATAAAAAAGCGATTGAGTGAGGCAGCGAACGGAGGAGATGAGGCAGCTATACAGCCCCCGCCTATACACAAAGGACGGAGAACGAAAGGGAGCCAGCAGCCAGAGAATCGATAGGTCAGATTGTTTTAATGTAGAATGTAGTAGTAGAAAGAGATTGGTGAAAGTGGAGAGGCGAGAGGAGAGAGAGAGAGAGAGAGAGAGAGAGAGAGAGAGTACACAATGCCACAGTGTATAAGTGCACAAGTTAAGTATGCTCCAAGTGAGTACATTGAAATGCTTAAAAAAGAAAGCATTATCAGGCGACTAACAAGGCACTTGTTTATCCCAAGTGGCGCTCACGTGGATTTTCCATTTAGCAATAATATTCATCTTCTAGGATTTAGCCCACTAACATTTCTACAAAGTAAATAAGAGATGCGTTCAGCCAAGCCATGGAACACTGTATAAAGCGAGTCAATTGTTTTTGTGGGTCGGCACAGGTAGAGCACATCAGTCTCGTGTAACGTGGCCGGATTTTATGTAGCCCGAGAGTCGTTTCCCCTCGAGACAATTTCCCCGGCAGCTGTAAAAGAAAGAAGCGACTATGGTTATATACATGGCGCGGTGAAACTCTGAAGAGTCGTTGTGCAAATTTACGTGAGGAATACAATCTCACATTCATTAGCAAAAGGGCCACGTCCCATGGTTGCATTTTTTCCCTCGTACATTTCTCTCTCTCTCTCTAGCAAGCATCTCAATCTTCATCAGGACTCCGTTGCCAGGAACTGCATATCAATGCTGTGCGTGCTCCTCCCGAATTTCACGCCTTCAATATTTTCCTCGTCAACAGCGTGCCCTCAGTAGAAAAAAGATTTACCGTCCTCCTTCTCTACCACTGCCTCTACTAATACAGCTATTTGATGTGGCAAGACACGAGGGAAAGTCATTTCAACACTAACATAATGTACAGATTTTAGTTACAGAGACTGCAAAGAGAAAAGCACCAGCTATCTCAGTTTACAAGACTCGTGTGAATACCAGATCGGCCTCTGAGAGCATCGAAGAGAGAGATAGAGAGAGAGAAGGAGCGAGAGGATGCAGTGGGCCCACCTAAGTGAGTGTCTTCCTATCACCACCACGACTTTCTCCAAACATTTACCTACATCACCTCGACCACTATTTACTGAATAAGTAAAGTAAGACAACAGGGTCGTCAGCCCCACGCTACCCGGACTACCACCACTGCTACATAATAAAGATGTGCCCACAAAGACAACAAAAGCCGTTGATGGTATGGTACACACACGCACAGAGGACTAGGAACACTAGAATACGGCACGAGGCCAAGTACAAATAGCTGTCAAGTAGCTATGGGCTTGAATAATATAGGGAGAGAGAGAGGGAGTGAGTCGAGTGTGACTACCACCATCAAGACTACTTGCTAACAAATGACGCTCTATGTATTTATTTCCAGTGCTCAATTTGTCTTTTCCGGCCTAAATGGGACTTGCCGTCTCTAATGCCTACTGGTTTCCACAGACACTGACACGAGCGCTCGCTAAGCAAATCAGGATAGCCACTTTGTGAGCCCATAAAGAAAACAAGAGGCTGACTTGTGTGTGAGAGAGAGAGAATCGGATGAGAGCAGAAAAATGTAAGTGCGGTTGAAAGTAAGCAGCAACGGAGGCATTTTCACAGTGAGAGAGAGAGAGAGAGACGAGAGTCGATGCAGAGTTGAGCGGATCGACTAATTGCTTGAACTTTAAGTTGCAGGCGGCGGAGACGAAGAGGAGAGAGAGACTGGGAGAACCGTCTGTGAGTTGGTGGTTGGGTTGTGGTGAGAATTATATAGGGCAGTGTAGTAGGCGAGAGAGAGAAAGATGATATTGAGTGAGGAGGCGAGACTCGTTTTGTCTGTTCTCCTTTCTCTCTATCTCTCTCGGTGTTGGCAGAGGCACAATCGGAATTCTTTGGGTTGATTGTATTGTTCGTTTCCTTCAGATTCTCTCTCTCTCTCTCCTTCTCTGTACTAATATAGTCGCTGTGTGCATCTGTCTGGATGAGCCATTCGAATGCTGAGATTGTGTCTTGTAGTAGACTGCTTGTACTTTATCTCACTGTGCTCCTGGATCAGGGGCAAACAGGAAACAATCTACAAGAACAAACAAGATTAATGGAAAGTTGCACCCTTTGGCACCATTCATAAGTCTGAGGATGAACACTCTTCCTGTCTCTGGATTCTATGTATCAAGTCACAAACTAAAGGGGCATTGCTAAAGTCTGTTAAATTGTAATGTAAAAAAGGTTAAGGGGGGAGACGAGGGGAGGGGACGGTTGGGTTGTCCCACAAAGCTCAGACTACCAACTAATGTAATATAGTTGTTATTAAATATTGTGACTCATCTTTCACTTGGCAATCTATTTGATTCTGGGAACGAACGAAGCTATTTTCTCCTGTAGTAATCTGATACTTATTGCTACGAAGCGCAGGAAATACGAGAGAAAGTTGCTGCTGGGAGTGTATTGCAGACATTTTCATTCCGGGGAAACTTTGCTGCTGCCAACAAAGGAATTCTTCTAAATGCTTACCTGAAAATTCCCGTCTACTAAATACTTGTAGGGAGAATTCCCAGTTGAAAGATACAAGCGAGTTTACACTGCTTGTAGCATTTGATAGGAGATTCCGACTTTCTCTTCTGTTCTCGGCACAAGATTGAGTTTCATACATGGAATACTTAAGATCTAATGTTTCCTGCAAGTGTTGTGATAATTGTACGGAGTGTGAGTAGTGAGCAGTAGATTTCAATTATTCCATGTAGGTCGAGAAAGAGAGAGATTTGTGCGGCTCTGTAAGGAGTAAGGAGTTTCCTGTTACCGAGCAAGAAAATCAAACATATTGCATTACATAGAATTAATAATCTGTCGTGGCTGGTTATATTCTGCGGCTGTTAGGAAGCGGAGGACGGCTGCGTAAAGAGATATAGAAATAGTTGTGCGCTGAGCGGCTAACTAAACCCATTACGCCAAATTACAGTTAATAATGAGAAAAGTAAATGAATCAGGTTGAGTAGTTGGCGGAGAAGAGGAAGAAGCCGATAGCACAGTGTGACGTAGAGAGCGGCTCTGGCACGAGGTGCTGACAAAATACATGGAAAGTCAGAGCGGAGAAAGTCAAATGGAATCGAGGAGAAAGTCAAGCTATTTTCTTGCGGTGAAGACTTTAATGTGTAACAACAAGCAGCGAGTAATCAGATTTAGCGAAATGAAGATGCCCTCTGAGTACGACGACAACCACTGTCATTCACTATCGCAATGGTGTTGTGTGGCCATCCTTCTGCTCTCTGCTCCACTCTAATCTCGGAATAGCTTAAGTCAAAAAAGCTGTTGTAGCCTTGACGCGGGCATTACGCGTCCACTACACTGTGTGCATAGCTTTTCTTTGCTTTCCCTCACGTTCTCGGCTCGAATTTCATTCCCATGCGAGACCGAGAGAGAGAGAGAGAGAGAGAGACGGAGAGACGGAGAGAAGCAGAGAGAAAGTTGAGCAAAAGGGAGAGTCTGTCCGTCTACAAGGTTTTCCAAGAGCTTTTGCCTCATTCTCTCGCACTGCTGCTGCACATTCTACAAATATACATATACGGTCAACGAGGCTATTCATGTAAGTGAGCCGTAAGGTCGAGTTTAAGATTCTGGACAGTTTCCAACTGAGAGCAAGAGAATGTCGGAGAAAGTAAAAGAAATGCACAGGTCTGTATAATGTAATGGAACCACAAAAAAGTACGCCTTCCTTTCTTTCTCTCCGTCCACGAACACACACAGACACCAGGCACACACATGTGAAAGCAACAAACCCACACACACACACACACACACTGGCCAAGAAGCTGGCTCCATAGAAATCTATGTGCACATACGCATAGTGAAAGCTATATACGTACACGCATATATATATAATGAGTCACAGAGAGAAGAAAGGAATGCACATACGCATATAGGAAAAGGTTGCAGGAGTTTTCATCAACATGCCGTATATCTGCTGGTGTAAGATGTCCCAAGTGACTGCAGAGGCAGCCTATACTATGTCCCACTACAACAGTGATATGTCCAGCACTGAACCCTAGTCTGCCATCATTAACAATACAACCCACATTTGATGCATTGTTTGCATGCATTCAAAGCCATTAAAGCGACCATATCGGTGAGTGGCGGTTAGTTTGACTGGTCTGCTGCCTGCTTGGCCGTGATCAGCATTATGTAAGTACAGTACAGAAATACGTACCAGTGTAATCTAGGAATACAAATGATGCACGAGGAAAAGCCATGAGCCCAGCACTGTTTGCAGAATATATAGAGACCTATAATAGGTCTCTATACTTACAAACCTATACTTAGGTCTGTGAATGAAAAGTGGCAGAGCGTCTTGTGTGCACAGATGGGCAAAATACTCTGTTTTAAAATATAATTTGCAAAATACATTTAAAATGACTATTGTCCCAAAATACAAATTACAAAATACGTTTGACTAGAGTTTTTCTCCCAAAATACGCACGATACATTCTATTTAACTCGTGCTTCCAAAATACACATTATAAAATACATTTTATTCTTGATGGCTTTCAAAAATACAAGTTTCAAAATAATATCCATTCAAAAAAACAACAATAAATACATTTTATTAAAGATTACTCCTCATGAATATTTAATACCGAGGAGCCATTTTGCTCAACCGAATTACTTAATTGTTTAAAGTACAAGCACAACATTACAGCTTAACCCAAATCCAATAGAATGAGTTTGGAAAACTTATTCAAATTACAAAATACATCATGCTGCTTCAAAATTCAAATAATAAAATACATTATCTTCATCATACTGCCTCAAGAAACAAAATGCAGCAGCATTCTCAAAATACTTGTATTTTTTGCCCATCTATGGTTGTGTGTATGTGTGTGTGTCTGTGTGTGGATGAGAGAGAGAGCCTCACCCAAGGCATCATCTCATGTTCCGTAATGTGAGCATTGAATGTATTGTGTAGTGTGCATTCAACTCGTCTATTCAATTGGGCTTACATTATGCCACCGTGGACAAAGAACAGGGCATAGTATCTTGAATGCACCTTGAATCAGGTCACACAATATTCGATAAATTTCTTACAAGAAGGCACATCCTATTGCGGAATACGCTACCTGCTTTCTTTGATGTAGCCACCGAGCCGACAGCCTTTTATAGCCACACCGGATTGTGGCACTTCCTCCCATCCTCTAAAAAGGGGAGCCCAATACCATTCAACCATTATTAAAGAATATGCCGATCGGCTAAATTCCTCTTTATTTCGTCCTGAAGGTTAAATAACCGTGGGGAGTTTAGCGAACAGACCCTGTGCATAGCTGCTGCACAAGTAATAATTAGCACGAGTTTTTTAATTAGAATTTTCGGGTCGACATGCTAATTGGAGGGGCCGTTGGTGCGAATGTTGTCGAGTATCCATTAGAAGATCCAGTATATGTCATACGATGAATATTAGCCTTTTGAAGGTGGGCTTCCAGAAATGGCGTGTCTGGCCGCAAAGCAACTTTAATGCCTTAATATCTACTTTGGCAAGTAGAATAAAAATTAGGGCAGGACTAGCCAGATCCTCGGGGACGGTGCGGGATCCGTGAATGAAGGCACGCTGCTGCTACTTTCTAAACTATATTTATACATTTTTGTCTTTTGCGAGCTTTTGTCGCAGTTCTATCAAGTGTAGCAAATATGTGCTTGTAAGTGTCTGTCCTCTACTAGCAGATAAGATAGAACCGCTTCACGCGATGAAGGAAAGCCGTTCAATTCGACGAAAATATTCTCCGAGGTCCAATACAAAGAATTCTTTTTCCGGAATTGCCTAGGACGTCGTCTCATATTAGAAATACTGTTTTTCCGATGGACCTTAGTGTGCGCAGTGCGTGCACAGAGAAATAGTTCCTTTAACTTTGCATAAAATTTGTCATTTCAAGAAAATGTTATATTCAAGCCAGCATTCTGAAAGTAATTTCATTTTTAGTTAAAAAATTGCCTTTATTTTGAATAACGAATTTAGCAAAACATTAAATATGCTAAAAGTTTCATGATTATACTAAACAGTACACGTTCTAAGATTTTGGTAGAAAATTACTTTTTAATTGTTTACAAATGATGGAATTCTCCGTTCAAAACTTTAAAGTATGATATTAAGTACAGTTTAGGATTAATAAATACACACACACACACACCAACAAATCCAATTTAGGCGGAGCTTGTCAGAAACTTAAACAATTTTCGAAATGAAGTGTTCAAGTAATTCCTCACACGAAAACTGTTATAATGCTTGGGAGTATCTAAATCGTTGTTTTTACTGGAGGAGCGGGAATTGTTGCTCTCTAGAGTGACATCAGTAGTTGAACAAGATTTATGCACTTTATATGAATGGAGTTATCAAAAGGAAAGGATTCAGTGAACTGTTGATGAGTTAATGCCGTCAATCGCCCACACGAACAGCAGTGGAAATGCGAGCCATATATAACATACATAAGGAGGAAACTCTGCAGGATGCACAAGCTACACGGATCAAATGCAAATGAACACTTTTCCATTCTTTCTCCTCGTACTGGAAATGTAAACGAACCAGAAGCCTGTATTGTACACAGTATAATTTTGACATGCATTTTAACCAAGAAGCAAACGTTCGGAAACTTTCCCAGAATTAAGTATTCGTTCAAATCCATAAATTCAAATACACAATATTGGATGATGGAAGACTCAGAATTCACAAACTTCCTCGAATTCAGTAGCCAGCTCGGGAACAACCACAGAAATTTCCTTCTGCTCACTTTCCCCCATGCACGTTATTGTATTCTCTGTGCACAGGGAACAATCTCACTCTCGGATATGAGCCTGTTGTTTGACACGACTGGGCCCTATCGTCCTAAGCACTTGTAGGCGACAAAGAGTAATGAAGTAGCATTAAATCGAGAGTAATCCCTAATATAAAGCAATTAATATGCATAAATACATTAGGGAAGAGTGATTCAAGGTACGTGTTTCGGGATCAGCTCATTTATTGTGCAAGTGCGGCCGTGGGGAAAGCACCAGAGAAAGAATTGCAAAAGGGTTGAGTGGCTGTTCTCTCTCGGATTGTAATTCCGTTGAACGTGAAAAGGCTGATGGGGGCATTTGGAAGAAAAGGTGGCTCGCTAGGTTGTTAGTGGTAATGGTCATGGTAGCATAGATCCAGTGTTCCAGCGGTAGATGCAATAGTGGTAGCAGTGCAGCAGCAGAAGAGAGCGGCACCCGTGTTCCACTACCACCACCACCATCACCAGACATTCAAAGGGACACACACGATGAGGAAAAAACCGTGAGCAAGGATGGTGGGTCGGTTGATGAATGTCCTCCGGTTTGATTGTCGCGAGGAAAGGTTTCAGTGGCGTCTGCGAATTTGGCTTGGCCAAAGGCAAGCTCGGTGGGCTGCTGGGTCGATGCTGCTCTGCCCGTTTCAGAGTACACGTAGAGTGCTAGTAGTGGTAGCAGAGTGGCAGTGGCACATATCGCAGTAGCACCACTAGCACACTGTGTGCAAACGTGTATACAGGATGGTGGTGGTGGCGGTGGTGGTGGTGGTGGTGGTGGGGAGTAGTGGAGTAGTCGTGTGGAGACGGTTTCTCTCTCTTTGGCCCGGCAGAGTAGTCTAGTCGTCTAGTGGAGCTGTGCCATGCAACGAAAGGCTCGCACTCTTTTCGCTTTCGCTTGGCACACAACTCAGAGCATCTTTCACTTGGCATATTTCGTCGGGCTTGGATACTCCTGTATTGCCTGCCTTGCCTTCTTGCTTGATATTGTCTGCTCTGTGCCTACAACTCGACACTGAGCATCGAATATCTGCTCTTCTGCCTCCAGAACGCGGAATCGGCTCAGAGCCAAGTGTCTCTCTTCGCCATTTCTTCTCCAAGAACACTCACATGCACACGGAAAACACGCACCTCTCTCTCACTATCTATCTCTCTCGTTCGCTCTCTCTCTCTGTGTCTCCGCTCCCGCTGAAAAATCCTTTTCTTCATCATCAGCTCTTCCACATCACACATTAACACTGACAAAGCAGCAGAAGCAGTAGCTATTCCTCGCCCTCACTTTCTCCTAGTTTCTCCAGACACACTCACAACCAATATTTTATTTTATTTCTTTCGTTCCCTCATTTTAATCTCAATTCGCAGCCCCATTTTTCTATTTATATTTCCACAAAATCTCCCACTACAAGAATAGACGCAAATAATATGTTCTTGTACTTTCACCACAAAATCATGAAATATTTACAGTTTCCTCTGTGCACCATGAGACTAAAGTTTCAAGTCTGACTCAACAGCATACACAGTGCATACCACATACATATAACACACATATACTTCTTTGTTGTTGTTGTTGCTGTTTATTGAATTGACTGGCGTGACGTGAGTGAGTTCGGATTGAACGTTATAAATTCTTGAAAATATCGGTGCGTGTTCAACGCTGTCATCACTGCATAGGCTCTATGAAGAGGGGAACATATACTTGCTATAATTATAATTTCTTTAACATATAAGATGGTTTAACATTGATTTCTGGTGTTGTGACTCAGTCAGTCTGTTTATTTCTCTTGGTTCGAGTTAAAGGAAAGTCCTCTTAGGAATTTCTGTCACACAACATAACATTAAATCGCTCAGTAATGTGCAGTGTTTTGTGGATTCTGTTTGTTACCCTCGCGGGATTCTTATCGCCCGCTTTCTCCGGTAACCCAGATGCTAAGCGCTTATACGATGACCTATTATCCAATTATAACAAACTTGTAAGACCCGTTGTCAATACTTCGGATGTTCTCAAAGTCAGGATCAAACTGAAACTGTCGCAGCTCATTGACGTGGTAAGTATCGCCAGAATTCTCTTCTCTTCATTCACTGCCACTAATACCTCACGCCAGTTCAAACATGAATTTCCCCCGCTCTATTGTTTCTCAAATATTTACTATCTACACTACACCTTTCCAAACATTTCTATTGATTACTTTCTCTCTTCCCATATCGGCATACATGCTCTATCGTATATAAAGCTGTATCTATCTAGACGAAAACCTTACAATATCCACACATTACTATGTACCCTAGAAGTTAACGTTTGCTCAGATTAATTTGAATACAATGGATATCCATCAAATGCATACTATAGACATCGAAATGTATCTGTGATTGTATGCTATAGAAAGGTTATTCTCCAGTGAACGAGCAGAGAATTTAAAATTGTTCACAACAAATTTCCGCTGAATGATGGCTTGCAATTTAGTAGTAAATAGGAGCATCTCTCTCTTGGAGAGCATCATCAAATAAAGGGGAACATAGTCAAGAGCAATATATTCATATTTCTATAGGGAGAAAGTATGCAAGTTTTCACAGATTGTATAACTGTCACGAGCAGTTGTGTTCTTGTGCTCGTTGCTGCTCTCCATCCACGAACCAAACAGTTGTATGTATTTCCGTCTGCGTGTAAACATTCCATTTCGAGCAAAGGAAGATGGTTTTGATAAAATGCTTGTCATAAGACTTCGGATAAGAGATCTTCAGCGTGGAAATTGGACTGCCAAGGGTGATCTTAAAACTTCATTATAAACGATATGTTTCCTTTAGAATCCATTTTGTGTTTGGCCATGTAGGGAAATGCAATGTCAGTCTGCTTTATTGAAACTGAATTTTCACTTCGTGTCTCCTCTCTGTGTGCTAGAAACTGCACGACGGTTCGAAATATTTTCAGCCTATTTGCACTCCTCCTCCTCTTCTTGCTGCTGCTTCTCTAACGAAATCCTAGTTCGCAGAAATACTGTAGTAATAGTAGTTCGTAGGGAGAGAGAGTGCACTCATGCAAAAACAATATTAGAATATAGATAGGAAGGTAGTAGATGCAGAGAGCGGCCGACATTATCGTATTAAATTCAGATGAGAAGAAACTCTGCAAGGCAACCCGTTTTCTCTCTCTCTCTCTCTTTCTCCGCCTCTATTAATATAATAATATCCGCGCACTCGGTGCATGGACATGTCACTAGCTTTCCCTTTGGCTTTTTTACGAAATTTTACAGGAGCAGGGGGATGTTCCTACTAGTCGTCGTCCTAGTCGAGTCGTTGACTTTGAGTTGAAATATTTTTCGTAAGGTAACTAGCTACTGCTTGCTACAGAGATACCTAATTTCAGTAGCTAGTAAACTATGGGCTGATATGAAAGAAGGGTAGAGCCCATCGAGTGGAACAAGAAGAATTGTATACAGTGGAAAAAAGGAAAATAAGCTGAACTACATTAAACGAAAAAGAGTTATAAGTTAGAGAGGAAAACTTGACTTTTAATGTCTTGCATTAGACTGAGTAGACATGAGGAAGATAAGTGGAGAGCACAAAAGTAGCGTAGCTGTAAACGGAAAGTAAAATACTGCGTACAGTTCCATTCTTCTATTGCTCTGAGCTCTTTCCAAAATCCACGGCATAGACTCACACTCACAGATAACAAAATACTACCTTCTGTGCAATTTATAACATTATATTTGTCTATTCAAGTTTTCTTTCTTGCCCCTCCACTATACGTACGTACATAGTACACTGGGATACAGTAGCTTCATGTGTCCCTATTGTTAGGAAGTTTACACTGTGTCTGTGTGTGTGTGTGTGTGTGTGCACAGTAGTCATGGGGAAAGTTTTATATGCTGGGCCAAGGCACTGACTACATTATGAGTATTTATGTGTGGACCCAATTCATAAAAGTGAGCTTCCGCACACCGTAAAGGTAGTACAGCATTATCCCATATGGACTTAACTATGATATAAAACCTTATTACACACAATAGTGGTGCTGGGGTTTCCAAGTTCCCCGTTCACGAGTTTTCGACTTGAACGCGCGATAACTAGGTTTTAAAATTCACCATAAATTTCTGTAGTAGCTGGATAACGCCTCAAAATGCAAATAAAATCGCACGGTGGATACTAGCGCTCTTATACACAAACCCTGCTGATGATGTCAGAATGTGAAAGTGTACCAGACAAAAGTGCACAACATTTGAAAGTTCATTTATATTGTATTAACGGGACTTTGAAATGCACCTTTACAATGGAGGCGCGAATACAATCAATCCTTGTCTCAACTGTGAATAGATTTTAAATCGGCAAGACCTGTCGTCTCCGAAATAAACCGACAGATAATCTAGCGAACATGATATCCCTGTATAAGACGTGTGCTTTTATATGTATCAAGTTGCAGGGAGAGTCAGGTTTCGAATAAGAATAAAAATAACACTCTGTATCCACTTAGGTTAAGCACATGAGGGCCAAAGCTCTGGGAATCAGCATTGTGTAAAGGAACATACATTAATCACATGTTCACTGGAGGGGGAGCGGCTTGTACTTTCTTTTTTATATTTCTGACGGAAAAAGAACTAAGCGAGATGAAAGTTAATTTTTATGTATTCAATTGTCACACCTGCACATTAATACACATACTTAAACACTAGTTCACAGGAAGATTTGATTTGCATTTTGAGGCGTTATCCAGCTACTACAGAA
>JABASC010001947.1:0-20080 GCA_019776185.1 Plutomurus gul | reverse complement strand
CACAATACATATCTTCAGGGTTTCGGGTGTGATTATCACAGTGTGATTAATTACTGTGATTAAATGTATTTAAACATTTCGCAAATATGCTAGGTGTGATTAATGTGATCTGCATGTTATAAGGGATACGGATACTACCATTTAATCCCATCACAGTATTTAATCCCACTCTGGTGGGATTTTAGCTGAATAAGTGTGATTTGCGAAACACTGTGCGCTGTTCTATCCTTCAAATGTATTTATACCTATATTGTAATACGACGTAGACAATTCGACTCCCCTCCCCATCCCCCCTTCGTATTATATACACACCTACAAGAATATAACACTTGACAGATAAAGGTGGCTTGTTAGAACCCGCCCGACATTAACAATCACTACTACCACCGACGTACATTTACGTAAGTCATCCAACACAATAAGTAGTACTTTGTACTAGTGGGGAAAAGCCTGAACTGGATATTGGTTCAAATGGTTCGTTGTTACAGAGGTGATAATGTAATTTACTACAAGCACAAGCTAACGAAGTCCATAATTCATCCTTCCACATCCTGCTGCTCAATGATCTCATGTTAACAGATTTTATTATCTCTCCACAAACAACTGCAATTTATTTTGTTATTCCAAAATTATGCTGAATACAACACAACTGCACAACCCATTACCTAAGTGTACCTATATAAAGGTACCTATCACCTCTATCTATGGATATGGAACAGATAAAACGAATGTGCAATCACTCCATCGTGCATGCAGTACACCGAGCACGTACTATTTGAATAGCAAACAACAGATAAATGATATTGCGATGCAATCTAATAAAATAATAGGTAAGTGTTCATTTAGAGTGTGTGAGAGTGGATCGTAAAATGAAAATCATACTGCAGTAAGTAAGCTTGAAGTCATAGTCACTCCATTATTCCTGTTCCTGATGACATTTTCATATCCATTGCAGCATTTGCACTCACAATCGAACAACAAAAACAAAAGCGAACATTTACTTAAAACTTATCTGCTCCGGCACATTTATATAAAAGCATATCCTTGCTTCACCAATCTGAATTACTTCGGTATATGAATTGTGCATGAATTGAATCTTAGTATATATTTACTTGAGAGAGAGCTTTCAATTTCACAAGCAGAGCAGCAGGACTCTGTATCTCTAATTCACATGCTGGAATGCATGCTATGTGTCCAGCCAACAACATTTTCTCAATGTTATTATCAACTGACTGAAGTATTTCTGGCAACGCAAATTGGCTATACTTACAAGCAATAAGTGGTGAGTAATAATAGAACGCGACTAACGCGAGATAAATAGTACGAATATCCACCACACAAACTATTGCGCATTACACTACCACAATCTCCTGCAAACGTATGTGAATGTATGTGTAGTCATCAACCATGGCCCCCAACACCGCTGGTCACCGGGCACCCTCCTCAAAAATTTGAACCCTAGAACCAGCCTAGGGACTTAATAGGTACGCTTTTGACCCTAGACGCAGTCGAGGGTAAAAAATAAGTTTTTTCGGCGTTCGACCGAATTTAGGGGTGGTGGGCTCTTAATAATATATTTAGAAATGGGGAACCGTTAAATACATTGGTTGGCCAATTTTTTTTGTCAAAGAGGTTTCGCTTTGAGACCATCAGTGAAAACTGCCGTTTTTACCTGGTCTGACAAGTCATGGGTTCCAGGGTATGCAGCATGTACAACAAGGTATAATACCTACACTGGTTTGTTATGTAATGGAGCAGGTAGGCAAGTAAGTGCGCCGGGGAAACGAGCAAGACAGACTTAACTCTCTCGTTTATGAATATTTTCCGAATATTGAATAAGTAACAAAGCAGCAACAAGACAACGAGTCCTTATCCTATCCCTTATCACCATTTCCACCATTCTTCTCGACTTGACAGAATGGATTCATTAATATTATTTCAATCAAGCACTCCACTTGACTTGTCTCTTGTCATAAGAACGTTGTTGGTGGTGTGATGGTGGTGGCATTTGGCCAGACAAGAAGGGGCCAGACTCAGCAACGACTACTTACTTACAATCTTAGTAGCTCCGCCGCTGCATTAAAGTCAAGTCAACTAAATCAAAGAGATGTTGCATTGCACTCGTTTCTCTACTCTGTTTTATTCTGGTTGCCTGCTGCATAGGAAATCCCGGCAGGCGCCACGCCAGATATTAAGCATTCCTTTTATTAGCTATTATTCAAGCGCACTCTCTATCCGACTTGTAGTTCTTTTGAAACGGAAACCTTACATTATAACATTCAGCATTATTATGCTTATACACAGTAATACACAAGAGTAATGGTAGTGCATTCACCATTGCTGCTGCATTACATTTTGCTATCAGAAAATTTTCAAAGAACGCCAGTGTATCATAGAAAAGAAGAGGTCTCGTTAATTTCTCTTCATCTGCCACTACCGACTTTAAGGGGAATCTGTGACTTACTTACTCCATTTCGTTTGACTTGCCTTCCCTATTCTAATCCACTGAATATATTTAGAGTTCCGCAAATCCCCCTGTTCAAATTAGTAATTAACTTTTTTGCTAGACCGGCAGAAGCATAAACCTAACCCGTAGAATTTCTCCCATTACCCTTGCTCATGTTTACAAAAAAGGAAACTGCTTTACGTACTTTCAGTTAGCGTACAAAGACTCTATTGAAGGAAATGTTATGAATGGATGAAAGAGAAAGATTCCACTTTTATCCTTATCTCTCCTTCTTTCCTGTAATGCTTAGGTACCTTTATGTTTACTTACAAGGAAAATTCATGCTGCCACTAGACTCCGACCGGTTGGTTTTGCAAAAATGTTTTGCACACTACATAATGGTACTTTGTCTTTATTTATAATGTCGGATTTTCCTTACAACTACTGAAACTTGATTGATTAGTTATCGTACCGTACAGGAACAAAAACTACACAACCGAACAGAAAACTTTTCTGCAAAAGAAAATAACGCTGTAAAGTCAATGCCTTGTGATGATTGACGACTCTGTGACTGCCTACAGAGATAAGCGTCCTTCTGCCTTTATTAACATTAAGTTGTTGTGTGAAGTGACGACAGCAGCAGCTTCGCGGCACAGCAACAACGGTTATGTTGTACCGTCTTCACTTTTCCTGATGCACTCACCACAAATAACTACTTGAAACCAGTCTATCCATTATTATGACTAGCATTCATCTAACGAACGTAGTTGGCACGAATTTAGAACTCTGTAATTCAAGTTTGACTTCTATAACACATATATTGAATATATAGAAACGTGAAACGGAGAGGATCTCTCTGCGGAAGAAATTCGCCGCGATCTTTGGCATTAGATCTACTATACTACAATAATAGTGTATTGGTATATACTTACAACGGAAAAACTCCTGTGTAAACATCATCTGACAGAAATTGTTATGTAGTATGACTGAAAGTAAAGCATTCGAACAGAGAAACATTTATGCTGTTATCTGTAATAGCAACCTAGTACAGAATTATTTCTCCTACAAAGTAAATCATCTGTGAGTGGGTTATACGTTATGCGCAGCCAGCATAATATACGAAGTACCAAAAAATGGAATTGAAGTAGAATATAGAAATACATACATACATAACTAATATAATTTGGCTGAAAATGAAGATAAAGAATGTGAATAGTGAAACGAAACCGCGCCGGGAGGTCTGAATGAGCATCTTCCGAAGGACACTAAAATGTACAATTTGGGTTAATAGTACAATACTGTATAAACAATCCGGAACAATGCTATAGAGTACAATAGAACAATAAATGCAGTGTTTAATGCAACAATAGATAAACTGCATATTGTGATTCACCACCAAATACCAAACACCATGTTGTTTTGATTAATAAGGGACATACCAGGTCATAGACTACATATACAAACACAAGACATAATAAAATTCGTTTGACAAAATTACATTCAACTTGGATTCCATTCTCATGAGACAATTGGTCACATTCAAAAGTGCAGTGTGAACCAGGAACAAAATATAATTGCTGTAAAAATCAGGATGATTTTATTACGTGCATTCGAATATGAATAACATTATTGGTATGAGTGGTATGTATGTATAAATTTGTCTAATATGGTCAAGTTGTATGGCTGGTAAATCCTGGCTTTAGAAAAAATATGGCAACGTGTCACACAACATGTTGTGTCCTAATCAACTGTCAAAGTAACTTGCTAAGACCAACGCATTGAACGAAGTAAATAACATTGATTTGTACTAGTATGCATAGTATATAACAAGATTACACGTAGAAAAAGAGT
The DNA here is from genome assembly GCA_019776185.1 of Plutomurus gul. Lineage (NCBI taxonomy): Eukaryota > Metazoa > Arthropoda > Collembola > Entomobryomorpha > Tomoceridae > Plutomurus > Plutomurus gul. The sequence continues at coordinate 15,783 of JABASC010001947.1, read as the reverse complement.
GTTTTATACGGCTACCCCGAGATAAATTAAGAGCGCGTCAATATATATCCCTAATTACTCTACGAGCATCCCATAAGCAGCACGGAAAATATTATCAATGAAGTTTAAGTTCTTAAATTACATATCCATATCTTTGATGAAGTTGTAGAATTTGGAAAGACTAGCTAATTGTATTTAGTATATACCTTAAAGATTAAAGATAATAGCACATAAGCAGTAAATGATTTCGACTACATAAACACTTGACTGGCGCCATTCGTTGAATGGAAAAGTTTTGATACACTTTACACGTTTCAAATTTTCTCTCCAACTACACTGAACTCTTGTTGCATTCATTCGAAGAAATCTTCGAATAAAAATCTGAAACTATTATGTGAATTCCTTCCAACATTTATCATTCACATAACGTAGTCTTAAACTTGCCCTCACGCAGTCTGGAATTTACAACATGCGGCTCGTTTCATGCAAAAAGCACGATTCAAAGAAGGAGAAAACTAAAATACCCACAAACTCATTCTGCATGTATCTTCACGAATGTTAAACATGTACATACATACATACAGTTACATCAACTGACACCAAAATGTAGAGCACGTTGTGACTCACATAATATTATGTTCATGGTGTCCTGGCGTCTGGCACATCCTTAATCACGTTAATTTAGCTCCTCCCATTTTTGCCTTACTAGTTCTAGATCCCCTGTGTCCCCTAAATACGCCTTCCTACATGGTTTGCATGGCCTGCAGGTCACAATTATGGAAACTTAAAGGAAACTTTCTACAGGCAGACATTACAATTTTCACAGCTATTCAGCTAACAACTCTTCGACAAATACGGTAAAAATAGCATCTGCTTTTACAAAAGTTCCATCACGTAAACGTTACTTGCTGTATACAGAAAAGGATGACACCCTTGAAAATTTGCAATGCAGAATACGGCACTATGCATACAGAAAAGTTGTCGTACAATTCAACATCACGACAATTCAACGAGAACGAAAGCCAACAAAAAAGAAAATCCGCTTACTCGCTCAGTGCATCGAACAGAACAGAAATATCGCGTACTCTGACTTTACCATATAATAATGGTGTCCTCCATTCTAAATATTCTCCAATATCTCAAAAGAAATAAGAATAGCAAGTAGCTGTATACTCTACTACTACGTAGTACACGATCGTAATAATGAAAGTACTGCTCATGACACTTTGTCGATTGCATTTTATTACCAGTAAATATACACTTCACCAACCCTAAATACTATCTTCTTTCCTTTCCTGTCCTCTCTCATTTCTTTCTCACTACCCACTTCTTTTGCATATACGCTATTTATTTTCTAATGTAAAGTCGCCTTCATTCTGGAAACTAATACTAGAGTAAGTAGTAATCGTGGAGGAGACTGGTTCTTCTTCTAAATGCATCGATCAGTATCCCCACACACTGCTGCTGTACTATTTGTACTTATGGCAGTACATTCACTCACATATCCACCCGAACAGAATTCTATGCCATGCATGAGTCTTCTTGTTGAGTCACATCATGTAAAAATACCCTCCTAGCACATTGTCTTATCTCCAATGCACATTCACATTCCTCAGGCGCAGACAATTTAACTCGACAAACTTAACACCCTTTCAGCGCTATAAACATGAGCATGCACATTAAGCAATTTTTGTGTTATACTAGACGAATATTTCTGATGAGTACGCTATAGGTGAAGCCATAATAGTTATATGATGTGACGCAGCTATATATGTACTATTCCTATGATTATTAAAACTTAAGAAAGATCAACAACCTCTTTCCTTGCCTTATAATGACGATTGGTCATGTGCACAAGGATGTGAGCGAGTTTACGTGTGCAATAACGTAACAAACAATACGATAAGCCCACATGAATTAATAAGAACATATTTGCAACTAATTCTGTTGTGCTATGCACTCGCATTGCCCTTTAAGGTATCAGTTCAATGCAACCGAATGAAATGAACTAAGGTGGATAAATAGCTCATCTATACATGCATGCATATATATGTCGGCAACATAACCACTATGATAAAGTTGGAAGAGCAATTCAGGAGAATGAATAAGAGATGAGTACAACTTAGGTATTGCAATGAATGATTCATTTCACTCCTCCCACAAACCTAACCACTAATCATTGACCGACCCATCAAAATTTCCATCACAATTTACCCATCAAAGAAAAGTGCAAGCGAGCTTTAAGGACACTTACATACATCGTAAAGTAAACAATCCTAAACACTCTAACAGCGCCGTCATCACATCACATAGCAAAGTAACATTCATACTTTAGGTACATCAATTAAATAGTACTCCAATAAAGTGGGTAAACAAATACTGAGTCACGAGAATCTTGTTTGGCAAAAAAAACATTTAAATAATAACTACCCTATCCTTTGGTTAATCCGTCAACCAGCTAATGAATATATTACCGGGACCTACGACTGAATCCATCTGTCAAATGCTTTAACGAATCGGTATGCGTCTGATCAAATCAAATTAATGACCGTTAAACACGATTAATTATAGACACCTCGGAAATGAGTCGGGTTTGCGAACTCGGGGATTTTCCCGAAAAATTGTTTATTAACCATGTGGGCAAGCTATTTCTACAACTGCAGGACAGAATTTGAAAGTTACATTCACACATCACATAAAGTCACATTGTGTAGTGGGAACTAACTGATTCTATGTAATAGGACAACCAAAACTCTAGTAGAATTTCGTTGCCCCGTGGGAAAGGGATGGCACAAGAACTGAATTTCAAAATAATGCAAGCAATAAATACGGGTAAATGTGTGTGAACTTTATAGATAAATTCAAGATCATAAAACGTTAAATAAAATTATTGGCTCCTGCGTTCTTCCATGCATGTTTCATGAATGGTAGCATTTTTTTTAAAAACTAGTCTTGCATCTTTCTAAGTGCCTGCAAGCGTGCATACTAAGGTGGAAGTAAATACACTACTATATACTAGTTACTCCCGACTTCAGTCTTCACGGATATAAAACGTGTATAACATTACAGATGCAAATACAGATACGTAAAGACAAATGTATAGTTTGTAGTTGTGCGTTCGAATCTACTTCCCCGTGAACTCTGTATGTATACTCAATGTTGCATGTCTATACAGAAGATTATACAACAGGTCAAGGCAACATTCATACAATGCAATTCATACATTTGCAACAATGGACTTTCAGTAGTATTGAACTCGTGGGTAGTGGAATCATCTAAATCTTATGGAAACTACTCCAATTAAATACTAAATAATGGATTGTTTGGCTGGTTTTTTCTCACATGGTACTGTCATGGGTTATGATGAACATTTTACATTATAACATACATTACCACAGGTAATACGTAGTACGGGAGATAAGGAAGTACAATAAAAATAAATTATTATAAATGTTCTGTTTAGCTACAACACATTTCTTAGTGAGATAGTGCGCAGAGAAGGTAAATGCACTTGGATAAGCTATCTGTGTGAAAAACTCAAGACCTATTCGTGCATATACAACTATAGTGTTGTATATAGTCAGTTTATGGTTGCATGCACATAGTACATGTCCATTAAGAAAGCTTATTATATATTTGTCAGTCAGGACCAACACTTAAAACCGAATGAGAATGGAGATTGAATGTGATGTGCTTTTTTATGATTCTTGTACACGTTTGTTTTGTTACACCGAGATTTTGACGCGCATAAATTTTTACTATCTAATTACACATAATTAGAAAGTTTTTTTAAAAGCTCATTTACAGTTTTAAGAAACAGCTTACCTCGGAATACAGTTAGGCGGGGTTCGATCCACTTCCCAAGAGGAGAATAATTTCATAGGCACCGGTTTTGTTATGTGATTCGACGAAGAGGCAGCCTGCTGGACCATCCCGCCTCGAGTAGCCTTTTCAGACATTTTTTCTTGGGAGTCGATGTGCTTTTCTTAAATCTCAAATCACGTAGTCAAAACACTGAATTTGAACTGCGTGCGAGTTCAAGTCAGTTTTGTGATAATGGTGAAGATGACGATTGGCGGGGGTACTGCACGTAAGAGTGTAGTAATTGATGATGTAATCGTCCAATGCTTTCAGCACACTGTAAGAAGTCAATTGAAGAGAAATCAGTTAGTGAATCCAAATGAATTGCTTTATATCCTTATGAGCAAATTGTCGGTAAAAGACTTCAATTGCTTTTCATTGGTTCTAAAATGTGTGCCTATTTGTTAGGTGTTCAATGTTCCAATGATGTAAATTACATTAGATTGATCTAACTCTAACAAAATACATTATATGCTTGTTGATTTACATACAAATAATTTCACTTGTTTTGACACGGTTTTATCAGAGCAAAAAAAACTGAGACGAGTGAACTGAAAGTGAACTTGTCTGATCTTCGAGTCCTGTCCTGTCGTTTGATTATTGTTCGTCTCGTAATTTCATTTAAACACGTGTCGATCAGTTAATGCAGTCAACTGTGAAAAACTGGAGCATTAGTTTTCTATGTTTACCAGTGATAATAGCTCGTGTTGATTGACAAACAGTCAGAGTCACTTATACAACTATAGTTTGCAATTCTATTCACATATATGTATAAAATTTACTAAAATACATTGCGACTCTGTTTTACTATGCAGTATACATATAAGTTCCAGTTTGTGAAGAGTTCAACGTTCGGTCACAACTAAATCTATTAAATATTTGTTTGTGAACTTTTAGATTACAGAAGTACGTTAAGCTAAACAGTAGTTTTCTATTCTTTAATGGATTAAATGGCAGAAAACGGGTTAATTATCCTAATATAAACACATAAACATGTCAACTGCTGTTAATATTAGTATGATTGAATACTGCATATGGAGACACTTTATAAACCAGTATGTAATACTGCTCATATCTTATCAACTTCCAATTTGCACAAACACATAGACCTTGGTTTGCCTCTTCAGTTATCTATCAGACTTGATTTGGTTCGCTTTCAAATTTTACTACTTAGCACCAGTGCACTGTGTTACTAACTAAACAGTACATGTATGCAAACAATTAGCTTTTGTGCGTTTATCGTATAGCCATATAGAATTAGTATTAATTACATTCAGTTCAGGTTGCGCCTAATTGACATCTAATTGTATAACCAATTTACAATGGAAGGGAAGGAAAGAGGACACGTGTACAGCTAGTATTATCCACAACCTTTTATATTAAATGTGACACGTTTAAACGAATTGTTTGTTCATTTCGTATGCAGAAGCTATTGTTTACTATTGCAATCATTGGTTGCAGCAATTGTGGCGATGTCGGTGACAATTTTCAATCACTATTATACGATCCGGTTAATTATTCCCTGCTTTTACGAGACTCAACAAATATACTGCTTGGTATTGTTCATAGATTGGCTATGTAGCACGTAGACACTAACTAGTAGTCTTAAGGAAGATACATGAAAGATTTAATAGTTGTGGTGTGTCAGTAAAGTTTGGTGAGGATGGATTATGTTTCTACAGAGGATAAAAAACTCCGACATGTTGACCCAAATCCTAAGAGTAAATTGCAGTTGCAATTTATTGCATACAACAATAGCTGCAGAACTTTCTGAGTCATTCCTATAACGGCGGACTGCATATGACTTACTTATAATAATGCAACCACAATGCTTACAATTTAACGTCTGTAAGTTAGGCTACCAAGATTTGGTAGATGCTTCTGCTGCATGACTTTCGACTAAAAGTACATATACTTACTTACACTGAATAGAAACGTCCAACAAAGTGTTCAAATTAAATTTAGGTAAGTGGAAAAGGCAGAAGAATGGATGTGATTTTTTTACCAGCTAGGGGCAACCAACAAGAGACACGGTGGATGAGTCCCTGCAGACCAGTAGATTTTTGCTGATTGTTGAGGGAATAGAGGAACGAAACCAAGAAGGGGGCCATGGACCACCTTGTCATATACGTTAATGTAGAATTAGTTGCCGTACTTCTGCAACACACCGGATGGCCAATGTAAGAACTCGTATGACTGTAAGAACGTGTATGTGCACAACAGATCCCCGAAGGATGTAATAAACTTATAATACAGATATTCCGTTTGGTTCAATTCGGTTGGCTGAGTACATTAGTTATACACTGTGATTTGGTGGTGTTAATTGTAAATGTATGAGAATGTAGACTGTTTGTCACGGTTCGGTGGACGACGGGACGAGTAAAATGCAACACACTTGGCAAAATAACGAGAGTTGGTTAGGCGCTGATCAACGTCAGCCAAATATTCCTATGTCTAATCGTTTGTCAAAATCCTTTAATTTCTTCTTGTTGATGATTGGAAAGTTTGAGGTGAATACACAACAGGAAGATTATAATTGACATACGGGCACTCGAGGGTATTGGCATAAAAAGCGTAGTCAGTCATAATATGCGGTTATTTTCTGTGGCTCCAGGTTCACAAGATATGAGTCCATTTTAGAATTTTGAAAATTTTGAAAATTTGAAGAAGCCCTGCAATACAAAAAGATTGGAATTAAACAACTGGGATAAAAAAATAGAATTTATCCAATGATTTATGAATGTTGAATTTACAATATATCTTATTGTTAGTATGGTAATTTTAATTGTTATTGGCATAAGTTTTACTGTTCGTAGTTTGTCTTAATTTCAATTACAACATTAACCAAATTAACTGTAATTAACGTCAATTGATGAAAGAAGCGACAAAACAGTACATTTCGGCTATGAATAACACTTTCCAGGAGAATAAAAATTAAAATGGCTTTTTGTTGTTTGTGGGTTTGTATTATTGTGGCTTGTGGTTTTCAGGATCAGGACGAAGAAAGTACAAAATGTTTAAAATTTGAAAAATTTAAACGCGCCTTAATGAATATTTGCACAACTTGAAGCATTCAAACATCTAATGACAATAAAAGATTTCACCTCAACTGCTTGCTGATCCAATAATTATTAAAAGATTTTAAATTTACAGATTGGCTGGGAACAATAACTAGTGAACCAGTGGAAACCGTGGATAATTCACATTTCGCTCACTAATAATTATTAACAACAAAATTACTGCACTCGGGAGTCGGGAGACCGAAAATTTACAATTCAATTTAAACCGAACAAAGAATACAGACAGACATACAACCACCACAACAATAACAATAACAACATTCAAAATTCTTGTTGGTAGGAAACTTACCTAAAATGTTTTTACTGGGAGAAACCAGGTTTAACATCACTAGATACTTTCTTCTTCGTAAAATTTAAACAATGTGAGTAGGTGCGTTTCATATGTATTGCTGTATTGAGTATTCACTTATTCACTCGTCCGGTCAACTGCTCGTCTTCTACAAAAAAGTCAACCTCAATTCTTGTCTCTGTGTGCTGATGATCACATTTGCACAGCCTCTCTCTGACAAACGGAAACTCTGTTTGTCCAGCCACAAAAACAAACAGAATAGAATTGAATACACGGTGTACTAAAGGTCTCTCAGCTGTGTCTCTGTGTATAACCAGCCTACTTCTGGTTTGTTTGTAACGTGCAATGCATTCGTCGTACGCAATAATAACGAACAAAAATTCACTTGCCTTGTTGGTATGGTACAAAAACGCCTTTGTTATTTAGTCTTCATAACTCGTTTTACTTTTCTACTTGGTTGTTCGTTAGGTGAGCTTTTGGTTAAACTCTGGTGAAGAATGAGCTCGAGTTTCTGTCTGCTGCCTCTGTGTATGTATTCTCCGTTTGGGGTCCTACCCAACAACATCCATCCCCCCACCAACTCTCACATTTCTCAACGAGAGAGATTCTCTGTGCTCTTGCCAACAATTCTTGTAGCTTTCAGTGTGTTATCCACGCAGTCGCCATTCTAAGGCCAACAAATGCAGCCGTCGCCCCTCACTAATTCCATATCCATACAACTAACTACAACATACACAACACACTGCTGCTCAGAAGATCTCTTCGTCATCTCGTCTCACGTCTACTTATCCACACACAATTCCACATAGCTAGCTTTTAAAAAACACTAAAACCTACAACAATGCAAAACGATAATCTCATCATCCCGAATACGCGATAATGCAGTCTGCAGCAGCGCACCTTAAATATTTCATATAGCAAGATAGATGCACACATGCATTTAGTAGGTTAGAGATGTTGGCTTCTTCTGTCATTTCATTTTCATCTCTTTTTGATTGCAATTCCGAGCTGGGTGACTATACTAGATATATTTTTGCGAGCCACACCTTTGCAAAGTTCTTTTGCAAGTATTACACAGCACCATCACTGACTCTCTTCAAAGGTAGGAACAGCTACGCAACACTAAGTTACTACTAGAACTCCTGCTGTCAATTTTCTTTAGCCTTGTGCTTTGGCACAAAAGAATTCTCCATGGAATCCATTCAGAGAGCTACAAAACTGAGCTAGAGATTCTTCTTCCACAACAACTCAATTACCCACATACATAAGCAATGCAAGCAAAAAGTAAAAGTATAGTACATCATACAAGATATACTCTACACACAATTTTTATTCGTAAATGCTGGTAGATAAAACAGGAGAATATAATGCTGAAAATGTGAAGAGAAAAGCGATGTAGATACACTCTCGTTTATTACTCTTATGAAATGTGTAACAAACACACAATATTGTTTTGTAACAGTTTGTAAACGTAAGACCCTTTTATCCACTATTTATTCTTATCTTACATAAGCTCCATTTCTGTTTGTCTTTTCTACGCAGTTATATGTAACTTATCATTTATAAGGAGAAAATTTATTTTCAATTTTTCGCCGAATTAGTTTCTTTATACGCTCTGAATTACTACAACCAACAGGAAAGCAGTGAGAGAAGATCTAGATCCTAATTTCGTTTGGCCGGAAGATGAGAATCAGACAGAGCTTGATGAGAAGCAGCATTCGCGGAAAAACTCTCATTGAATTCATAGAGATGAGTTTTCGAAATTGCACACATTACTCAACATTATAAGTATCGTGTCTTTGTGTACCAACTATATAGACCCGTATCCTGAAGTATTGAGCATTACCATCACTTTTGTGGTTGTACTTATGAACGGTTCGCTTTCCTGAAATATCTATGCAAATATAACTTGTAGCATTCATGTAAGCAGACTTATATAAGGTCTGGTTCTGGAACAGAATCTGCATACGATAACACATTCTCTTTCATGTAGTATACATTTCGCACAATGATGTACGAAGCAATTTTCTAGAAGCCAAAGCAGCATTGAAGATATTTAATTTCAATCCACGTTTTTCTTCTTCTTCTTTAGTAGAATATGATGCAGTATTCATTTTCGTACCATCTGAACCAGGGTTTCGGGTGTGATTATCACAGTGGGATTAATTACTGTGATCAAATGTTTTAAACGTTTGTGTGATTAATGTGATCTACATGTTATAAGGGATATGGACTATCAATTAATCCCATCACATTTAATAACAGCACTTAATCCCACTGTGATGGGATTTTTGTGGTTTATGAAACCCTGATCCGAACCCCTCTGTGGGTATAACGCATTTCTGTAACATGAAACTGTGGTGGCTACGGTGGCTACCACAGACCATTATGGTCTGCGTGAGCTTATAGTTATTCTATATCAAATGTTTGTGTATGTACCTATGCTTATGCAATATGTATACACATTCTCTTGTCTATTTGATGTTAACGGTTTCGCTGCTGCAAAAATTCACTGCTACCACTATCATAGATGTGAAATAATTGTATAGTTCATCTACATCTGATATATGTGTAAAGAAAGATTTATCGTCGTATCACATTCCGCTTCAGTTTCATCTTCATCCCAATTCAACTTTTACATTGCCCGTTCGCTTCACAAGTTGTTCAGAGATAGAACGCAGAACGCAGTGTGTAAGCACACATTAAACATGTAGGAAAATATGGCAGAGAATGTTGTGAGCTCAGAGATCTGTCTTGACTGACTTTGCTTGACTTGGTTAAAATGAAGAAAGCTCTCTCTCTCTCTCTCTCTTTTCCATTTCTCTCTGGGGAATTTGTGTGTGCCCACCAGATGAGTGCAGTTTAGTTTGAGTTTATGTTCCATTCCATAGGTCGTTCTCCTTTTCTCCCAGTTCTAAACTTTCGCCTTCCTCTCTCTCTCTCTCTCGCTCACGCTTCAAAATAAGTCTAAAAATGGGTAGTTCAAATCTTTCGAAAGCCAATTCGATGAACTTGCACAAATCGAGATAATGCTACATTTCACAGAGAAAAGATTTTTTTTCTGCACACACGATATAATGTATTAGCATCTGGATCTTATCATAACATGTACGTAGTGGATCTGCATGATCTGAAGATTATTTTCCATTCAAACAGAAAAGCAACTTCTTGCAAATCTTCTTCGGGTACACCGAGCGAACGAATCCGCATAATGTATACAATCTGTCTATTGCAGAAAAATATACACATTCTTATATGCAAACTATATTTATGTCAATAAGTTAGTGCGTGCGGTTATAAGGTATAAGGTGAAGTCATGCAAATATTATTATTATCTATGTTGCAACGCAGCGATCTTCCTGAATGAACTTGTTGGCAGATGTAAATACTTAAGGAGGAGGAAGTATTTAACATTGACTACGTCAGTGGTGAAGGCTGAATTTACGCGACAGGACATGTGGGGAGGGGTAATTCCTGTTAAACCAGTCGAGATGAAGAATATCCTATATATTTATCCCCTGTGCTAAATGTTATCTCGATACGATCAAGTATTTGATGGGAACGAGTAGGAAAATCTCTCGTCGAAGAACAGAGAGACTTTATCTATGAGATTGCGAATAAAAAGAAACGAGTAGGAAAGTATGAATACAATGCACAAACGAATAATAGTATACGGTTTATACTGACACAGCATCCACACTGCACACAGAAAGTATATGTACGGGTAATAGTATAGTGACACAGACTTTGTAAAAGGCGAGATGAAGGAAAAAATCGTTTAATAGCATCCTTTCTTTATGGTTTATAGGAAGAGAGCGGATAGAACAGTAGCAACGAGAGAGAACAGAGAAATTGAGAGGAAAGAACTCTCTTTTATTTCTGCGAGAGATGAACATGACTGAACAAAGTCTCCGATTCCTTTTACAAGATTGCTTTATGGGATGCTTAGAAAAGAGGGAAAAAGAAGAAATTCCAGACATTCGAGGATGAAGTGTAAACATTCAAAAGATAGAGAGACAAGAGAGCTGTTAGCCCCTTGTAGTGAAAATGAGAGACGACAAGTTAACAGACTCATGCTATTGCTCACATGCGACAATAAATATTTGTAAGATAATACTACAACGTGGCAGACCGGACCAGAACCTTTTTGTCAACGGCTCCGTGTAACTCTTGCGCTCTCATCTCGCTCTGATGAAGAGCAGGTATTAAATATCTTCCCTTTTACCGTTTTATGGGATGTTATTAGATAATGCGCGGACTGTCATCGCCACCGGAACTCTAATAGATTCTCAGTATGTTACTTCTACTTGCTGTGCGAGTCTTGACGTAGAGATATTGATCCGTTATTGATAATTTCAAACAGACTTTTTGTAACTTGTAAAAATAATTCTATTCTCATGGTTTCGGGTGTGATTATCACAGTGGGATTAATTACTGTGATCAAATGGTTTTAAAAGTTTGACGCTTGATGTGATTAATGTGATATATATGTTAAAGGTAAAGAGAATACCAATTAATCGCATCACATTTGAACATAAAATCCCACTGATGGGATTTTAGGTGAAAAAATGTGATTTACGAGTTTATTGGTACAGGGAAACTAGGTTTTTTGTTGCGCGATGGATATTTTGAGACATCTGCTGGTTCCGGTGAGGTTAAAAAAAACTTGCCGATTTGTATCAGGACAGGTTTCAACTTTGAAGGGTGATAGTGCATGGTTATCAAGATAGCTGTAAATAATATTGGTTTGTATGAAGGCAAGAGGCGTTGTGGTTATCGTCGTATCATAGTTTAAGAAACACCGAGACAGAAATTTTTTGTATAGAGTACGTTCTTAATATCTATTTGAAGGTGATTCTTGGCAGTCATTTTATTTACTTCGTTCTCATCCAACTTCCCTACAGTCAATGTAATTACGACAACGCGGTTTGTGATGTTTATAGCAAAGTTCCTCGTCTGATTGACCCACTACACAGCTTGCTTCCTGTTGCCGTCACTCGGTCACTGGTATTATCAATATCACCATCACCAATGATTATTTTCCTGCACTGCCATACAGGGTAGTCAATAATATTATGCCACCATTCAGAATTATATTTAATTGTGTTGTAGGCAGATATGAAGTTCGAACAGATATTTAGGAACACTTTTACAAATTTCACCCAGTAGTAATGAGCTCCCTTCACAATTGAATGTACCTTTCCCTATGAAAGGCTTAGGGTTGTCTTCATACGGAAAACCTTACGTCGATCGCACTAATGAGAATAATTCAAGCTAAAGTAATACAAAAATTGTTTACTTTTAGTGGAAATGCCCGAATGCCCGTTGGCTGAAACGAATAATATTTCCCTCCATTCCTTTTTTGTTGTATAAATGAATGTGATAAGCACGACGGACGGATCTGACAATTTGTAACCACAAAGGTACATAGCGCATAACCACTTCCAGATAGCTTCTGTATATCGTACTTACGTGCAGCTTTTCCCTCGTACTTATCGTCATAGATGGGTTGAAATGCATATTGCAGATATCACACATATCCTGCATAGAACGCAATTAAGTTCTTCGTGACATCATCGCAACGTGTATTATTTAACTTTGGTTTTAATTCCAGCAATTTAATTTTAATATGCAAACACACTTTCGTAGGAAATAAAAGTTTTGAGAATAAATTATACTTTTTATATATTTGGTTAAAGATTGCCTCATTTCGAACAATTTTAGGAATTTTGTGTATTACAGCGAATTCTGATGCCTCTTTTCTTTTTTGCAACTAATGAAAATAATGAAAAGTAATTTTAACAGATATATGGTGGGATTTAAGTGTTTCACTTATTTTGTGTGTATACTTTTATGTTCATTCATCTGTTTTTATAGTATTTTTGGTGCATATTAACTTTTAGTGCGCTTAAAAGATAGTAAATATCGAGACAATAAATTTACTGGCTAGACAGACACTTTCCTCTCCCTCAACCTCTGTTTCCTTGGATAGTGTGTAAACGAGTGATGTATTCTTGGATGGTGCGTATATAAAAGACAATGGAGGATAGGCACAAGTGGATACAATACAAATATCAGTAGCGACTCCAGCAGCGGCATGCATAATGGAGATTCTATCTATATCTAGTAGGGTATAAGTATAAATATATATCCCCTATAACATTAGTCCTTTTTTGTAGTTTATTTACACATTGTATTCATTGGTCTGCATTTTGTTTGGGAAACACAGTAGTCAAATGATAAAATCTGAGTCAGTCGTCTTATTCCACAGTTCAGTAGCTTGTTTACACACAAACCCATATTTTTGGTACACATTTGTTTCCAAATAATACAGGTAGGGTTTCGTAAATCACAGTGGGATAAAATACTGTGAATTGTAATTAAATGTGATGGGCTTTATTTGGTAGTCCCCATCCCTTATAACATATAGATCACATTAATCACATCAAGTGGTTCTGTGATCAAACGTTTAAAAACATTTAATCACAGTAACTAATCCCACTGTGATAATCACACCCGAAACCCTGAGTAATCAGCCATGTTTATATAAATCTGTTGTTGTAAGTACATAGACTTGTGTAGTCCGCGTAATGGTGTACTTGAAGTATACCAACTTTATTACACGCTACTACTATAAAATACAAAGACACCCCAGACCCCAAGACAGTGTAATGCCTTGAATTGTTTGTGAGAGGAAAATTGTGTTGACGACACGCTTGGTTGTCGACTTGCTTTTCTATTTCCGTGTGTGTGCACCCGCACAAAAGGAAAATAATAACATAATATCTACATGTCTAATGAAAAGGTATTCAATTACCTCTGAACGAATGGTTCGAGGAAAAATCCATAATTTATCTTGTGGCATGTGATGTGAAGCACAAACATTTCACCTGATTATATGACTTGGCATGACATCGTAACAAACGCCAGTAGTCCCCATTATCTAGAGCGAATCTACTTTTGTATAATGTATACGGGTATAGTGGTAGCAGCCTAAACAAAGTGAATGTTCCAAAAATCTAGGGGAAAGGAGAAAGAAAGCCCCAGTGAAAGCAAATCTTTTACGTTTACCTTAGCCCAGGCTGCCTGCATGATGTTTGTATATTCACTATCTGTATTTATGTATGCAACGGAGTACTATATAGGTAGACTACGTTGTCGTTGTCGTCGTTGTTGAATTTTTTTCTTTTCCTTTTCCCATTCATGTCATGTCGGATATCTTCCACTTGTATTCGTTAGCATTAGAATACAAAAGAATGTGTCACATATGTCAGTGACTAACGTATGCAGACGAGTGAGCTAAAATATAAGCCCAATTCTTAAATTTCTCCTATATAGTAACTCCAGTATATAGCTATAGTATATACACAGTAAGTAGGTATTCGAATGGTATGCATGTAGACACGTTCAAATTCTCGTTGCACACGTCGTAGGCAATTTGTGATTCTCTCTGTGACTCCCTACGCACTACTTATCTCAATATCCAATGAATTCTACTTTGCAGCAGCATAGCGCTAACAGGAAAGGCGATTTTTTGTAGAAATGCTGCCTTCTGTTTACAGAATGGCTCACATTTTCTATTTTAAAGTAGGAGTTAGTTTATAATATACTTTTAATATCAGGACAGTTTTCCAGAAAAAACACTGCCCTACCCCTTTTAATATGTCAGATGATGTTTATAGGCAGGGTTTCGTAAATCACACTTTTCAGCAAAAATCCCACCAGAGTGGGATTAAATACTGTGATTAAATGTGATGGGATCAATTGGCGGTTCCAATCCCTTATATCATTATACCATGCATAAAGTAATTAATCCCACTGTGATAATCACACCCTAAACCCTGTTTTTTACGTACATTACATATATCACATCATAAAGCTGCCAACGTCTTCCTGAGAAACGTCGCCGAGTTGGTAGCAAAATTGAAAAAAGGAAGAGCAGGTAGGAATACTTAATAGCATAGATTATGTGGGCAGAATTCATAGGAACTGAATGGGCAGAGTGCTGTAGTAAATACCTCCCCAGACTGAAAATGTGCTGTCGACTTACTGTCGCATAAAAGTCAATTCATCTTTCTAACATGTACTACGAGAACTGCGATAAAATACAAATATAAACAATTTTCATGAAGTTTGCCGCAGTATAAAATTACATGGAAGATAAACTCATGTTTCACCAACCACCCACTCAACACAAGCAAGCACTTCACTCTCCACTCCCTGTTTACCTTCTTGTATTCTGGCAGGTAATTTTTGTTTTCTGCAGTTTAGATCCACTTGACTTGATATATAAACAAACTCTAGAGTGCTTTTACTAATGAAAATACCTAATGATAGTAATTAACCACTAATTGGCTGTATGCACGCATACATGAATCACGTTCTCACAAATTATTTATATTCAATTTTTACAAACATCTTGTAACTCATTAAAAGGAAAATATGGAGTTTGTTATTACCTTATTAAGTAGCCTAGATGGACAAATTACGTTAGTTTGGAATTGCAGGGAAATGTGCACCCATGTAATTAA
Organism: Plutomurus gul; assembly: GCA_019776185.1. Taxonomy (NCBI): domain Eukaryota; kingdom Metazoa; phylum Arthropoda; class Collembola; order Entomobryomorpha; family Tomoceridae; genus Plutomurus; species Plutomurus gul. Next base: position 43 of record JABASC010001947.1, on the reverse strand, counting down.
ATTACAATTGTAATTTCAGAGAAATGTGCACGTACACAATTAA
>JABASC010001946.1:0-20087 GCA_019776185.1 Plutomurus gul | reverse complement strand
CTATCTGTGCAGCCCATCTAATCTCATCTGCATACATTGCACTGAATAGGCGCTAGACCTGTCTAAACATTCTCCTTTCACTTCACTCGTCATCAGAAACAATATCCTTCTACATTCACAATAAGTGCTCTAGATTTTATATATACAAAACATGGTAAACCAATGAAAATCAATTTTCGTCGTCTGCTCATTTCTCCTTCTCGCTCTCTCCAATGCCACAGTTAATACATCAGGGATAATAATAAATATATACGTTCTATCCGTACATGCATCGTCAGAATTCGCTGTAATCTCCTACTCCCACACATTTACCACATTCATGGAAATACGTAGAGAAATTCAATTTCTGCGTCACTGGTCAAATGAAACTAAATGTAGTTTTTTCTTTTTAAAAAAAATTTCAACAATTCGTGGAAGATTCTCCCACGCGCATTCTTACATAAAAATCATATTTAGTTAGGCATGAGTGAAGAGAATCTGCTGCATGAGTTCCTGAAACAATAAAATCACAGGAGAATTTCATAGCGGAAATTGGCATGGTTTGGGAAAGGCAGATTTGAATTCTCTTCTGGTTCTATAATCACAAGCCTGATTGTGGGATGGCTATTCATATTTGATTACAGATTTTCATCATACTGTGCTTCTAAGCACTGGTGCAAGAATTATTACACATTTGCCCGTTTCCAGTGATGGATAGGATGGGAACGGCTTGGGCACTCTTTCAGCTTAACTCTTTATGTTATATATTGGTACGTATATACATACATATATACATACATACATACGGTGGACGAAAAGGTTTCATCTCGCCAGGTCTACTGTTGAAATTTTTACTGGGACTTTCAGGGAACCTCCCCTAAGGCTTTTGAAAATGATTTCATGAGCATAGCAGCGGCATGCAAAACTTTTAGACGAAATGTTTTTACTCTGGTTGTCAGGTCCTATCCGATCCATTGCAGTTGTCTCACATGGCTGGAAGTTTACCGTTCGTCTGACTTTTTAAATAACTATCTGAATTTCCTCGGAAACGGCAGACGTTCACTATAAATCCTATCCTCTATCAATAACAGAGAGAAATGAGCAGGTTGGACCATCATCAAAGTTTACGTTCTATCTGCCAATAAGAAGAAGAGTCAGAGAGAGAATTCCATTCCAGAATAATTTGCCCTACAAAGTATCTTGTAGTAGTAGTAGTAGTATTAATTCACATCCGTCTTACAATGGAGGCTGATCCTACAGTAGAGATGTATTTATGTATTAGTAGTTTGGGAATGGGAGAAGTGAAAGGCTGCTTTCTCCAAAGATTTCCTTTGTAGGAAACTCTTTGGGAGGAATCTGGGATTCTCCATTCAAAGCATTAGAGCTGTTTACTCAACTCACGTAAACAGGACGGAAGGATAACTGTTGCCGACTTTTCTTCTCTTTGTGCGAGTTAGGTCAAAAGTCAAGACTCGCTCTCAAGTTGACTGTAAAATTTGAGGTACGTTCACTTGACTTCAGCTGAGATTATGCATAAGTAAGTATGTATGGCTGAGAATAAGTTGTTGTCTGGTGTATGCTGTATGCACGTGTGGTGTGTGTGTGCAGGAAACAAGACGAGTAGCGTGATCGAGTTCCCTAATGTATGTAGTCACGGTACCGTAAGTCAACTGAACTGTCTCTTCTCTTTTTATGCAGAAGTTCCCATTGCTCCACCTTCATGCTCTCCTGTCTCTAGAAATGAGAATGCATGATGTTCAAGGAAGGATGTGGATAAGGACATGAACATTCTCTGGACTAAATAAATAAGAGTTTCGAGTTGGATAAAAGAGAATGGGAAAGAAGCACAGATTGAATTGGTTAGGATAGGGAGGTATGAGCAATCTTACATGAAATAGAATGGACTTTCAGGAGATTTTGGTCTGCGTGAGATCTTATCTCAAACGCAAGAGCTAATGCTATGCAAGTACATACATATTTACAAAGGAGAGGGAAAAAACGGGTTACACATCCGACAGCGAGAAAGTTACATCACTACTACAGCTACCAGGAGAAAGTCAACATTTGAAGATTCATGCATTTAAGCAATGTGTACTGGTGTCTATTTTCTTATCTGTAGAAGTCACTCAGTCTCCTCTCTCCACTCTCCTCCTCAGCTGCTGGATTTACAGAGAACTCACATGTAGCTACTACTCCTACTAACAGGGGTATTGCATTGCTTTCTCCTCAACTACAGTATAGAAGTCTCTCTTCAAGAAGAGTACGGAATTCAATCTGAAAGTAATACTAGAAAAGTAAAGTAAGTAAAGGATCTGATGGTGGGGCTATAGCATAAGGGGGACGGTTCTTATCCAACACAGAGAAAGAAAGTCCACGATCAATAGTTTCCTCTCTCACTTATATCTGTACGTTATGTATATGCCTGTGTGTGCATGCATGTACGAGGAGAAAGTATTTAGTCAGAGTCTCGTATCGTATCGTATACCATCCTGTTCACATCGTGAACGTAAACTACTATAAGCTATTAGAGACTTTCACTCCAGTTTGGATTCACTTGGCTTGGCTTGGTCTCAAGTTAGATCCTCTGGTCTGGCTTGCTTTGCTCCCGTCTCGTCTGATCTGATCTCGTCCTTCCTGCTGCTGCTACTACTACCATGTCATAGGTGTAATAGGCATGGCATTGCCTGACTCCGGTTAAGTCCTTATCGTTGTAGTCGAGAGAAGAAGTCCTCTCCTCTGGGCACATGTCCTCTCTCAAATTTCCCAGCCCCATGCTCGCTCCCTTTCCGACGCACACAATAAAACGATACTTTCACCATTGAGCGTGACTCCTCCGCGAAAGATCTGTGTAGTTGCCGAGGTTTATTTGTCGACGGGTGGTTGGCGGTGGAAAAGCAAAAGAGAGAATTATTTCTTTCCCACCGTACATAATATGTACGCGTTCAGTCAACGTTTTGTACACACGTACACCCCTGGCTTTCTATTTCTCTCACCTCACTTTCACTTCGCATGTGGGACTGCCAGTCTACTCTCTCTCTCTCGCTCTCTCAGTCATTCACTTTCTCTTTACACAATACCTAACCAAACACAAGCCATTTCGCCTTTTAACATTGAGGGAGCCACTTTGTACTGAACACTCCAATAGCATCCTTATCAATTTGTGTGTTGTGTGCTGTGCATAAGAAACAAGGCTGTGAGGGAGAAAGAGAAAGCACGTGAAGGCAGACGCACGTCCACCACCAAGAAAACAAATCCCATTAGACTCTTCATTTCATATTGTTGGGAGCACAGAAGCATTAGCAGATTCTTTCCTCTGTTCCTCTTGTTTACATGATACTTTGCGTTCTGCTCTTGTCCTCTCGTTTCTCTTTCTCTCTTCTGGAAGCCGTTCCTCCACTTCATGTAACGACTCGACATCTCAGCACTCTTCTCTTTCTGATTCCGACTGGTCTCTTTTCTCTCACTCTCTCACTGTTTCCTTCTGCAGTACAAACACGAGTCTACGATATAAGACACGAAAGGGGACACACATAAATCTTTTCGTTTTCTGTCTCTCGCCCTTTTCTCAGTTCGCACCGCCATTCCTACAATTCTCAATCCCATTCATAGGCAGATCAGATAGAATTGAGTAGTGCAAGTCATGGCTCAGTGCTCTTTTCTATTTGTTGTCGAAAGAGGAGTCGCTGGAGAAACTGTTCACCTGTTTTCATTTCTCTCCACTATTTTCTCTCTTTTTGGTGAAAGTGGAGAAATGGAGCTTGTGATTCAGTTGGGTCGTGCATAACTCTGACTACCACTACCACCAACAGAAGCCATCTCGGGGAAAGGGCTACCTATAGTTAACATTGGCTGCTGCGACAGTCCCGTATACTACTTTCACTGTACTGTATAGCACATGGTACTGTGTATTTACTTGTTTAGCAGTTCAGTTTGAAGCGAGAGTGGATGGGGGGAAATCGTGAGTGAGCGAGCGTTGAATTCATAGGGTTAGAGAGACGAGACGAGAAGAATAGATGGAAAGTTTGTGCACGAGAGCGTAAAGAAAGGAAATGAAGGGAGTTGGGCAGTAATGGCATTGGGAAACATTGATAATTGAGAGATGCCTTCCATTCACACTACAACCACTCGCTCAACAGACAGCTGAAGGAACACATCACATTACCCAAGCGCTCTCGCTCCTTCTCTCTCGGTAGTGAGTCAGTCTGTCTCACTCGACACACATACACACACACAGTCATATTCCCTGTTCAGATTTCAGTGGTGCAGTCTTAGCGTGGAGTTTGCCAGAGTGAAGCGTATCGGAGCGCAGTGTCTTACACTCTGGTGCTAGTCTCACAACAGAGAGCAACTCCTAACAGTTCTGAATGAGAATTTAATGAGCTCACACTTTCTCTTTCATTCACTATCGCCACACTCTACTCAGTTTGCAAAGTCATTCAGTCAGCCGAGAACAGGGCCAGCTAGCCGCATCTCCCACTTGATCTCTTTTACCATCCGCCGCCCTCAAACTTCATAACTTTGCTTAAAATTACATCGGATCGCTTATAGTATACCCAGGGACTAATTGTCGTCATTATAATTATCCACAGACTGCAGCACACATAATACTATATACGAATTGGTATTTAACAGTCAACCGGTGCAATTACTGAATGCTTCAGGTGCATACTAATTTCTTCCAACTTCAAGAGTGATACGCCCCGTCGTGAAGTGTCATTCTTCAAATTGTTAACTACTTTCCAGGGCAGGATAATAAATTCCCGTCATTAAATACTCTGGAAGACTGGGAATACGTTACTCTCGTGATCTTACAAGTAGTCTGTCTATCTGAGCTGATTGGGAAGGTAAATTCTCTTATCTGGAGCATTAGTCGAGAAAATAGGTTCTCTCTGTCTGTGGCTGTTACATTGTATATATATGTATAATGTGTTATGCTTGTTCTAGAGTTGTGAAGTGAGTGAGCGAGTGATTCAATTCTTAGCGTCGGAGGAGAATGTGTTGCTCGATTAGAGGCGCTGTGTACTTCTTGTCTTCGTTGCACATAGTAAGTGGTCCATTCTTATTCGCCCATTTATTTTCTACATTTTTCCTTCTGTTCCTTTTGGTCTGTTGCAAATTAAGGGCAATTTCAAGGAATGAAACTTACGAGTGTTTTTTCTCATTTCTTATGACATGGCAGTATTTCGCGATTACTCAGCTCGTCCACATTCTTCCCCGTGTTGTCAGTGACATCAGTGAAAGTAAGTTTATTTATTTCATCTTGTTTACTGTAGAAGATGGAATGGCGGAGTGGAATCGTAGGAAATATTGTTTTTATTGTAGATGTCAGCAGTTCTTTATGTTATAGCTGCAGTCAAACTGAATTTACTTTACGTGCCCCACCGAAATATCAATGCTTTATAATCATTTGCCTTTTCATTGGGGTGGCGCATTGTAAAAATATGGCCGACAGCGTTTTTCCCTCTTTTGATTTTTAGCAATGTAAATAAGTAAAATGGTAAATCTCTCTTTTCTGTGCACAAAGAAACGTTGGTGGCAATTCTTGCGGTCGTGTTTGCCTTCTTTTTCTTCTCCTCTGCTTTTATGACATTTCGTGGAGCTGATGAGGTAAGCCGCTGAATGAATCTCTTTTCTCTATATAGCTCCTTCTTGTCTCATCTTGCTTCTAGCTTCATGTTTGCTTGCTCACGTTTCCCTGCCCTCAATTCACACAGAGATACTGTTTTCTTCTGACTAACTAAATGTATAGAACTCTATTAAGTAGCAGAGGGATAAAGCGAGAGGGAAAGTTTATGTGATGTGTGCGGAGAAGGTGTGTACTATATATTGTGTATGTAATGACTCATAAAATTCACTTACAGCAGATAAAGCATAGCAACTAAGAAAAAGCTCACTTCATATACTCACAAGAGTAGATGGAGTAAAAGGAGATAAAGTTTTGTCGACTTCAGTTAAAAGCTTCATGTACCTATTCGTAGCTACACGTATCCTGTTGTAGCCATTCATGCCTAACCGAATGGAGATGTTTCGCTTGTACAGCTTTAGAGAGAGAAAGAGGCTGGACCGAATTGATCGGAAAGTATCCGGATAAGTGAATCTTACGTTTTTCACATGTGAATCCTTAACAAAAACGTAGCACAAAACTCGGGATAGTATTATTTGTCGAGAAGACAACGGCAGAGCCCGAGAGAGAGACAGACAGAGAGTCAAACACTCGAAAATCATGGATAGGACACTGAAAGAAGATCGTAGAGGGTTTGCCATCACTTTGTCAGTTTTCAATGGGAGCGCTTATTTTATGGAGCACTTATTTCGTGTACTGCCTCGAGAAACGGCAATGAAAAGGAATGCGACAATGACAGTCTTATCCGCAAAGCTTGCCGAAAACAGTTTTGAAATCCGCACCACTGATGTACAGGATTCCAGTAACAATAAGTAGATAAGAAAAGATAAGTGGTCATAAAACCAGAAGCTATTGTCTCCGACTGTCTATTTATCTTTCTTCCCTAAAGGCTCAACTCACTTATTGTTGTAGCACATTGTATACAAATCTACAGAAACCAATGTTTTAGAAAAATTCACTCTAATATCAGGATACTAGCAGTTTTCTCTTGAAATATTTGCTAATGTCCGAGTTCCTTAGCTAAATTGAACATTCCCTACAGTATCTATCCATCCGAAGCAGATACTTTCACACTGATGGCTTGTAATTGAGAAATTGCTTGTACGGTGTCACATTATCTATTGCTTCTGTAAGAGATGCCTCAGAACTACAGATAGCAGATAGTACTCTCATCATTAGGCCACAGAGTCAGGAGATAGGGATAGCACAGTGAAGAAAAAAAATTCTTAGTAGTAAGCAGTGTGCCCGCTCGCCCGCGGCACAGAACACAGCACCAACTTAGCAAATGGGTTTGGTTGACACATTAGCATCATCACATAAACTGCTCTAACATAAGTGAAGCTATTTATCATGTCGGATTTTTTTGTGCACAAACCACAAAAGTGTTCAATTGTAAGTAAGTAGGTTCTAAGTAGTGAGTATTACAAGGAAGCGGGTATACTGGTGATGATGGTGGTGAGAGAGAGAGAGAGACAAAAAAAAGAAAAGAGACTTCCATTGTCCCATTTCTGTGGTTTCAACTTCCTCCTTCAATTGTGCACATGACCGGATTTATTTTCTTGTCTTGTGAATTAGGCAGCCGTCGCAGAACAGTCAACTGAACTCCACACTACTAATATATATACTTGGTAGTAGTCAATTTCTCCATGTGCACTTGCAGTATATCGAAATCGTTAGCAGCGACAGTATAAAAGTAATGACAAGTGTATATGGGCTGCTGCTGCTGCAGGAGTCTCTTCTCTTTGAGTAAATCGGTGAAGAATTGATAATATGTAGGTATACAGTTTCTTTGAAGGTGAGTGCACTGAGCTGTTAAAATGAATTCTTTCCCCACAGCAGACACAGAGAAAGTTCTTTCAAAATGAAACTTTCCTTTGTGAAAATCCATCGAGCGTTTTCCATTCGTCTTTTTGTCTACGGTCGCTTTTTCATTGCTTCCTTATGAGTTTCACATTGACTTTCATTGAATTCGTTAATTTTTCCATCCACTACAGGAGTCGACTACGTTGGTGGGTGGAGGGGCTCTGCTGTTGGGCGTGATTTTGACCGAACGGTTCACTTTGATGCATTTTGACTTGTTGTTGGTGCCGACATTGCCAGAGGGGGATTTTCTCAATCCTTATGGGAAAACTGTGCCAATCATATTCACCGTGCTACTTTACCTGGTCTACTTGGCCATACTTTTCTGCTACCACAATGAACTCAAGCATCTAGACTCCCAGAGCAGACTGGACTCTCCCATGAATTTTCACAGTCCTAAACATCTTCGGCAGTCTCATCACGGTGGCGACGGCATCCCTTAGAAATCCAATGCTTCCCACACACTCAACCTTCAAATGAGAAAGGACAGACGACTATATGAAAATCTAAATGAACCCTGTCTGTTAAGTAATTATTTAACAGATGGTAACTTTAACTTTTCAATTTTATTTGATCTCACTACTGGACCGACACAACTTGTACAAGCAACCAATCAAATCAAATCACTATGCCCTTATAGTCCACACACGTAAATACACAGAACAATCTTGAATGAAAACGACCAGGACTCTTTCACGTTAATATTTACTTCTGAAATATTAAAGGGAACTTTTGAGGGACTATTACATACTCAAATGCATTAGTTAGCACTCCTCTGCCCCATATTTCAAAAATTGACAGACGTTATTATTATGGAACTTTACTCGACACAGTAGACAGTAAGTTTCTCTAGAGTGTCTGAATATACTTATAAAATCAGTCTACTAACTAATTAAGTAAATACGTATATATACTTTGAAAAGTTGGTGAGCATTGATTATCGTTTTAGGATTCGAGGGTGAACTAGGAAATCTTGTAGTTATAAAGATGCTCAATCAAGATATTCGGCTAATTATACCATAATGCATTTAGTAGTTAAGATCTAGGTATCATTTGCTAATATTTAATTACAAAAGGAAATCTAAATATCTTACATTGGCACTAATAGATAAACACTATAGTAAATATTTATGTTGACAGTGCAATAATAATAATTGTGGTATTCCACAAGGAACAGCGTTCCAGATGCAGTAATATTCTCGGAGTAAGTCAAAATACACCAATAACATCAATCAAACCTAAATTAAATATTAACTAGTTATAAAATTGCTAATGTAATATAAAAATACTGCTGTGTAAGTATAACGAGAGTAAGGACAGAAAAGGGAAAATATTTGTAAGACGCACAGTGCATTAGTAATTTTAACAATACACGTGTGTGTGAAATAAGAAACGTAGAAACAGTGGTAAGTAGGGATTGCTGCAAATTTGTATAATGCCGTCATCTACTTAGCTCTAAATATATAGGTAGTTAGTATACTGAATTTGAGACACAATTCGTGTTGTTATATAGGTAGACATAATGTTTGTACTTTGGATGCACATGATGTTTCCGCATATCTTCCTTCTGAATGCTCAAATGGATGTATGATGGAATTAGAAAAGAATAGATGGATTCATTATTGGCTAATAATTCGTGAAACCAATTTTTATATTCGGTATTTTGAATTTTAAATTCTTCTGTAATAACTCAATGAGTGCCTATCACATTCTGTCTGGTTCTCTCAAAAGAACTGCACAAGATTTTCATTTCCAATATTGAGTCTACTTTTCAGAGACTGCACAACGCAGACAAAAGGGTTTATTACATAGGTAAACGTATATGTACTATATGTGTATTTTAGGTGGTTGGGTAATATCCGACGTAATGTTTTATTTCTCGTTCATCTATATTGTCTACCGTTCTTTTCTCAAAGTGCCGCTGATCCGACAGAAAATTGCACTCGGAGGGCAAATACTGTAAAGCTTCTAAAAGGCATCGTAACTTTTACCAAATCTCGCACCTTTTTCCTTTTTCTATCTCGTTCCCCCTAAGTGTACTACCAAAAACATTGCCTACACTACAAGTGTATATTATATATAGTATATTGGGGCAGATTAGCATTTAAATTGTGTGTTAAAGGCTTTCCAAGTAAATTTTCGGTTGGCTAATTTCTTAATGAAGTCTTCCAGATAGAGTGCGACTAGTTTTGACAGATTACTACAGACACACAGAAGATTAAAGTCTATTTGATTGTAGCAAGTGTAGCTTTAAGTTCCTATCTGCACCTGTTTGAATTGACTTTGTGTTTTATTCATATTACAAATACATGAGGAGCGACAGGCGAACGGAATGCTTTTAAGTACACGAAAGAAAATTCCATTTAACACGAATAGAACGAGTGAATACATTGAAAAGTGCTCTAAAATGGTAAAGCATTAATTTACTTTGTATGCAAAGTGGAAATCGAATCGAAAAATATAGCACTGTACATTATAATGAAGGCAAATAGCAACGTTTGGAGAGAATTGAAAAAGTTAGGTCTTTCAAGTTGGTTTGCAGAATTTGTAGTCAGTGCAGCATTGCGAACCCTTGAAATAAAAGATGTGATACAAATCTCAGAAGCAGCTCCATACCGTTCGACCCACTAACGTTTTAATGTGTAAACTTCCAGTTCATTCTGGAAGCAATAGTCCATGTGATTGGAATTCAGCTTGTAAATTACTTATATACCTATACCGCATTTAATGGGTTATACTAAAAATCAGATATAATTCGTAATGCTCTACCCTTTTGAACTTTGGAGGAAAATATTTGCAAGCGAAAACTGATAGAATATTAGAAAATTGTGTTGAAAATATCCGTGCAGTATTTAAATATTAAGATTAGGACGGTCAGTGTTGACATCGACACGATGCGATTGTGATTCACATAATAAGAAGATTCTGAGATTTGTAATGGTACAATCAGGCACAGAGACATAATGTACTTATATACAGTTGCAGCACTCTATACATGAAACTTTGCATTTGTGAATTACTTATGTATCTATGGTGCTACACAAGGTGCTACGCACTAGAAACTATTAATCTCTTATAAAAGTAAGAATAAAATATTTATGAGTATGTACATATATAGATGCACTTGTATAGTTTACAGATAAATAGGGGCTGGAAAAGGTACCTTTACCGATAACTACTCTTACACTTGGGCAGTGTTGCGGGGTAGGGGTTTTGGGGTCATGTTTTTTTTGTAAAAAAAAACCAAATCACATTGGTTCACATAAATTACAAAAAATAGTGGGGAGAAATTGTTACTACTAATTGTAGCCGTTAGTGTATAGAAACATACTTCAGCTTATAAATAAGCCTACAACGCAAGAATCGATGATGAACGATGATCAAAACTAATCGATATGTGATGAAACTTCTCTGTTATAATTAGCCATTTATAAATATTTCTTTATAATTGGAAAAAAGTATGATTTCACCAAAAGTTAGAACTTACTATGCAATACTATTAACATGGCATAAAAAAACAACCCCAAAACCCCGGGGTTTTAGCAACTCTGCTAGTTAGGTGTATATGTGGTATTCGAAATTAGACATAGACGATGTGATAGTGCATTCACGTGGCACTGGTAGAAAATTCACACAAAGTGTGTTAGGACCTAGCGTTCACAATCAACAGTAAGGTACAACTGGTGAAAACATTCTACTGAAGTAAAATGAATCGGTTGTACTTAAATAGTTGCCTAAAAATAGCCATATTAAATTAGGTAGGTAAATCGCACACTCAAACAAATTGCACCAATTTCCTTATAATTAATTAGCTACGCAACTCTTCAATGAATTAAAAAGCATGAATGATAACTTGTGTTATATAAAAGACAATGAGACTTCTGTTCAATCAGTAATAATTAGAGTAGGCAAGGGTGAAAACCTTTTTCCCGAGTGGTGAGTGAGACGACCGACTCAGCTATTTAATTAAATTGTGTCCTTTCTCGGGGTCTTCAAGATTCTAGAAAAAATATCAAATCCGGAAATGGAACTTGCTCTGTTACTGGTCTTCGCTACCCCCTATTTTACTTTCTCTTCCTTCTTCTCACAATGTGGACCAGTTTTTACCATAATTTTTTCTTGAAAAGGGATTGTCAACATTGGACTTGTGTTTTCGGGTAAAGCAAAAAAAGAGTCTTCTATCTAAAATCTCAATGCAATGAGTGTTTCCAATTCGCTATAGTTAACATGATGCACAGCAGTTTGTTTCTCACTTTTGTCGATATTTTTATAATCTAATTTTTTGCTTTATTTGTTGAAGTCGTGACCCTTAATTGAAATTACATTATGATAACGGATTTTTGAGCTTGACTTGCAAATAAAGCGTGCAAATCTTTTGCAGAATTTCATACATGTATTTGCTTTTTGAATAGTTTCTTGCTATTCTTACTTTGTCCTTTCTTCTCATTTCTCATCTTTGCATTGGTAGTTTAACCTTCTAAAAAAACTTATTTATAAGTATATATGTATCTTGATACGGATATGTCCCATTCCCATACAACTGTAATGCTTTGCATTGTAGTAGGCAGTTCTTCTATCTGTAATACATATTATTATAGGTATGCTCAATGTAAGAAAGAGTGGAAAGTGCAAGCTTCCCTCACTTCACTACAAAGCCGACATCATTAGTATGAGTGCCGTACCTTCCATACACAGAAAGTTCTTCAAATGGAATTTTCTCGTACTAATTTTTTGTACTTTAAGCTAGAGTCAAGATGCCAAATGGATTACCGCATCTATTCTATTCCTGTTTACATTGCTTAATGCTAATACATACATTTCCATTGAGATATTGTGGATTGCAGCAAATCCTTGAAAATAAAATTATTTGCACATGAACTCTTCCGTTTTATTTTGTTAAAAATTATTTTAGTTTAGCAAAAAAATCCGTAGATACATAGAATACGTAGTACAGTTAATTACATGCTTCAATTGTCAAGATTCTACTATAGGTAGGAAATCCATATTAGATCCGTTATAATTGGAGACCACAACTTTTGAGTACTATTTACTATAGTTATAAGTAGTACATATGACATTATGCATATTTCACTATCGTTTTTTGGCAAAACTTAAATAATACAAAGTATTTATATTATACGACAATGTCGGTTGTTCAACCGCGATGAATGAATCACTTCAGGGAACACAATAGGGATTGTATTTTCCCCACAAGACTTTGCTTTCAAAATTTCGGAATATATATTTGCACTGTGAGAGTCACCAGCATATTTATATTACTATTGATGGATGCTAGTGAAATAAACGTTACCATGCGTAAGAATATAATTCCCCTATATTGCAAGGTCTTATAATTAACATGAATGATCCTACTCATACAAACTAACAATTTATCATTCGGTTCACAACACAGTATACACATACATCAGAATTTAGTTTTAGCAAACGATGCATTTCCACGAACGATAATGATCACAGTATTCTAGATTAATTGGGTTGTTTCAGCCGAGTTCACTGTAAAAAATTGCTGTTTCCACGTTACTCTTCGTGCATACATTTATATTATTCACAATCCGAATATTTTACGCCCAATCTGTCTACTTCCGATACAGCAACACAATTTTCCAACTAAATGTACATATACTACTAAGTAAACACAAACAAATGTATTTTTACTATAGGATTTATTCGAATTTATCATGAAATCAGCCTACATGCGTTTTTCCATACACCATACCTACTTAATTTAATTTATTTCCCATGCTGCTCATCTTATCCATTAAGGCAGGACAAGTAAGTGGGACGAACAAATAGAAGACTCGAGAGGCGAAATGCAAGACGAGACAAAGAACTTGTTACTTTCGCAGTGCCGAACGGGGGAAGCCACTTATTTCGTGTCTCTCTGAAATGTACACGAACACGATAGCTTTATGTATGTACTTTGGTAACATACAAGAGACTATGGAAGGATTGCATGCAAAGGGATAAGAGCTTAAAGTTTTACTTTGCCAAGAATTATTCTTCCTTTTCCTTCGCAGTCAGCCAGTACGCAATCAAATCACTCATTCAAAGTGTATTAGCATTCGTAATCCGATCAGTTGAAATTAGAATGCTCTCTTCCTGATGAATTACTTTTACTACGTGATGAGAAATATCCATCCTTTCCTTACTACATGCATACTGCAACCAAATCAAGTTACATTTATTTGAACAGATTAGCAATGCTACGCAATGCCAAGGACCAAGGAAATGCTTTCACTATATACTTTAAAATTAACTCTAATATTTAAAAGAATCAATGCAACTGTACTGATACTGATTGTGAGTACTGAAGGGACTACCTTATCCGTGCACTACAGTAAAATGTAATATTAAGCCCTTCTACAATGTTTGAGTGGGCTGGACTAGTTGAGTCTTCAAACTGCACATAAATAATATATTGGAGCTCAAATTAACTAAAATTGTAAACAAGACTAGTTATCCCCACTTCTATGCACATGTAAATGAGTGAAAGTCTTGCAAAGAAGGATTTTTGTGATCTTGTTACATAACTTTCTTCTGTGAAAAATATTGCAAGTCTTATTACTAATATTCCATGTACATAGTAACAATTTAGATGAACCCTAAATGAATCATACTGTAGATTGGCGAATATTCACTACAAAATACATACATATGAAGTTCATTAAATCAAACTACAACATTATACAAACATCCCCGAATTGTCTAAATAGTGGCAGAGGCGGAATTACATACAGCCTGGTAAAAATGAGTACCCAGGGGTGCATTGCAAACACTAATAAATAAAAATGCGCAATCAATTCTCTGTTTCAATGCAAATAAGGTATTTTAAAATTAACTTAGGTATACATACGTAGTGTTGCTATCTACACAATAGACTTCACCCTGGGCACGATCCTTGCTGATTATGTCGACCATACTCCACAATACTAAAACAATAAAAACGAATATTAAAAAATATTGCATCCTTTATTTTTCAATCTTTTGTATTTCATCAACGGGAAGTCTTGCAGATTAAACAGGCAACCTTCCGGGTTGGCGGGTTGAGGAAAAATTGAAATGCATATATGAGAGTTTGTTAGAACATTTTTGAAGCATAAAAGCATTTCCATAGTCAACTTGATTAATAATGTTTATTTTTGATGAAAAATTTTGCATTTAAAGGTTCATAGATCAAAGAACCTCTTGGAAAATGTTTAATCTAGAATTATTGTTGCATCATAAGTTAGAATTTATTCAACCCAGTTTCAATCTCTTTCTACGAGGAGCACATCATGAATCTTACTTTGTGCAATATATATGCGCATATCTTCTTACAGAACCGCCATTAGCATCTACCTTGGAAAAAAAGAATGCAGTATGCAATCCGTGTACCTAATATTACTGGATTTTGAATGTGAAATGATGTAGCATTCATAAAAGTATACATAAAATAATAAATAAAAGAGTTGCCTTGAATCCAGTCCCGTTTAAGTGTAACATTAAGAGTTAATGTCTCTACACAACGCGGTTTATTATATAGATTCTGGAAGGAGGAACGGTTTCCAGTGACTGGTCTGGTGGTTACGATTACTATATAATGAGGTTACGTAAGTGTTTGATGTGAGATTTGAACATAAAACCTGGAAGTCATGCAGATAGAAATAGATCATTAACTAAACATCAAGGAGATGTATGTACATTAAAATAAACGTACTCTGTACCTTCACTTTATGACCTATCAGTGTACCATTTCGTCAGTCACGTGATCACATAAAAAAGAAGAGAAACCCGATAAACAAAGATAACCCTTTGACCCGATGTTAACTCCGCTAATCCCTATGTATCTGCCAATGCCAACTACCGAAATCTTTGTCTTGAGTGTGCACTATGCACTACTTTAAAATCGCTAATGTGAGGAAATGAGGATATCATAAAAATTGTGGTAAGATAAATCGAAATTTTCATTTCAAAAAAGGGAAACGTGAAATTCCTAACTTACTTTCTGTTCAAATCCTGTAATTGTACAGAAATATTAATTTTTTGTCTCTTTTCATCACAGATTGCGAATTAGGAAGAACACTACTAGAACAGCGTCAATATGTACTGATGATTTCCATCTGGTGTGTAGACAGTAAACTATTAAATATGAGTACTTACCTTGAAAAATGATGCACAGCGACAGTTAAAAGCCCTTCGAGGATGGTGAACATAGCAGTTTAATGTGTTACTAATTCTTTAAGTAAGTGGTCTGTTGCTGGTGTTTGGAGTTGGAGAACGTATATTTTATTATGATCTAATTAAAAACAAATAAATGATTTCGTTGCGGACTTCTTTTGTCGAGTAAGTTACTGTTTCTCATCGGACAGTAAGAATTTGAAAATTGTCTACAAAAACAAACAATTGAGTGTCAAGTGTCACGACATGCAAAATGAAGTTAATTGACTAAGTAAATCAGAACAACTTGTGCGAATTATACGGTTTAGACTGCTGTTGTTGACAGGAAAAAGTAAGGAATTAAATTTTAATTAATAGCAACAAGCAACAGGAACATCACAAATCAAAACATTCGTGTTTTTGGTTCCTCGTAGGATAACTACGATATGTTTCGTTAATATTGTTTGGTCACACAGATCGTGTAAATAAATACAGTACAAACCATTAAATACAGTTTATACGCTTGGATGTAAAAGCGTTGAGTGTACAAAGTGTACATAGTACATTACATACACGTGTAGTCGGATTGGGATTAATAAATATTTTACTTACGGACACAGGTACTACAACTGACAACAGGTATTATTTCTTAAAGTTTAAGATTTCAGTAATTGTCATTTTGATGTATTCTGCCTGGGTGCTTCTGTTATGGATAAACGCACAGAGTTATTGTGTGTCTAATGCAAAAATGTTTTTACGCCAATGTCGATGTAGATTGGGTGTCTATATGTAGTATAAATTTGACATTAAGTAAGCATTTAGCAAACTTTTTCCATGACGAGTCACCACTGGTTTAGTTAGTGTCCCTCCCGTAGAATACTTAGAATACTGTGTCTAGAAAAATATTTATAAATTATATTATCCGAGACGCTGTCGTATGTCGTACGTGATTTTACAAAACTGATCAATTTGAGATACATTAATTCAGGTCTTAAATGAGGATAATTCAGAGAATTACTTTCAACAGTTGACTGCCCTTTCAAGAGTCAATTGGCATCGGCAAAATCATTATCGTAAACTACAGCCATACCATACCTCTGGGTGAACAACAAACCGCAGAGAACATCATTGTAAGTGTATTTAAACAAATATTAAAACAAAAATAATAAATATCTATACATTATACATACAAACAACACATTTATTTGAATTTATACAATAATAATTTACAGATTACTCCCCAGCCCCCTTTAGGTTTTGAGCGATTTACATATGTTGATATTTATTGGTTTTCTCTAGGTCCAATTGTAATTCCTAATATTACATGAACAGAAGGAACATTAAGGAACACTCATGACGAAAAACTGCTGAATATTTCGGATTAACGCACCTCAAAAGTTCATATTTGAAAGTACCTAACCTGCCCACAGGATATTTATTTCGTTTTAAAAGTGTCGCAACACGTTGTGATTTTTCATCTGTTCCACATGCGTTTAACAGCCAAACCATTTTTACAATTTTATTCGAAGAATACTACAAAATCTCAGTCTCAACAAAACTGTACTCATCCGCGTACCAATAAGCATTTATGACTACGAAAATTTTATTATGAACAATTAAATGCTAATAGAAGACAGCGCAGCTGACAGCCAAAGCTTTAACAATATTTAAGTGTCAAGAAGTATTAAATAATTAATCATTTACAATTCATTACACTATTTACCTACCTACCTTACTCTTAAAAGTAACCAACAACCAAAGATATTTGAGAATGAAATGAGTTAAACGAACTGATATTAGTGTCAATATAGTTTACCGATATATGTCATTACCAATAATAACTATTATACGCAATAACTGTCTGTGTAACACCGTAAACTTTCAACTCACTTAAGACTTTTGCTACCGTTCGAAGAACATTTGTCGTTGTTCATCCAAAGCAACAAACTATAACCCCGTCTGTCGGCTATATGACTTGACGACATTCAAACATGACTGAGATGATGTGCAAGCTGTCCCTGATACGGAAACTGCAAAACTGAAAAAATCTTTCGCGTATTAGCAACGACATTATTATGTATAAAACTGTACACGTACTAAACTACGACTTAATATCGAAAGATTTTTAAAATACAAACATTTAAGCAACACGAACTTACAAAACAATAGTTATACACAAAATACAACCTAGTACTACCTACCAAATACGACCTGCCATTCCATTACTTTCGGCTGTGATTCAGTGAAAATACTGAGGATAAATCTTTCATTAATGCTGCTTATATAAAATACAAATTATTCAAGAAAATATCAATATATCAACCGCCTACTAATTGATATTAGCATCTTTAAACACGTAAGTAAACAACTTTTTATATTTTGGGAATACTTGCATGCAAATTATCTCACGATTTTTGTGTTGTTAGGAAATCCAATTTAGATACATTTTAGATATTTTTCAAACCCCCCAATCATAACTCATTTAATACAACAAATGGTAAAGACGAATTAAGTTGAGTAAATACCATGCATCTTTCACCTTCTATGACTGCCAGTACCTAACGGTCATCATTAAAACCAAAGCCTGGCATGTGTCAAAGTCTCAGGTCACAGATACTTATCATTTTCTTTTCTGTTCCGTGCAGAAAGCTTTTTTCTCCGGTTGACAACCACAACAGTTCTTAATACTTCACTCTCTGAAAGTTGTCATTGTCATCAGGTGAAAGTATTATATCTTGCACTGCTCAATTCTGTTGTGTTTCCAACAAAAGAACAAGTTGAAGTGATAATTAGAAACTACTACTGGGTGTTCCAACATACATATTGATACACATGTAGTAAACATATTGTATAAATACTCTACAAGTCTTTTGTACTTATAATTTAATGGTATTTGTTACAAATACTTTCTCTTAGCTTTTCACATGAGACAGTAGATGGGCACATTGATTTAAAAAATACAGTGATAGCACGCACCTTAAAAGGAACCAATGCATTGCAAAATTTAGTTTTTCATTATCTATGGAGAGATAACATACATTATAAACATCTTTGAGTGTGTATATGCGGCACCTGTAACTATTGCGCTAACTCAGGCAGAGAATGTCATTCTTCCATTCAGAATTTCAGTATCGTTCAATAGACAACATGTTGCTTACAAAAGAATAAAGAACACACCCACAGTTGTTGTGTCACATCATTAATACAGACTTTTAGCAACATTTTACATTATTTGCATTTCCATAGTTCACACATAGTTTTCTAAATCATCGTAATAGGGAACTTGTGACTACTTGTGACCGAATGGGAATAATAACAACATGTACATGTGTGTACAAAGTGTACATACATACTTACGACATGACTTTACGCATAAAATATGGATGTTCGCAGACTGAAATCCCCCGGCACCGTTATGTGTTGCAGACAACGGTAGGTAGCCGCTTCTTCATAGTGTAGTGAAGCTCGACATAATCATTTGTTGTAGACACTCATATGCAAATGCATGCATAGGGTTAGCATAAACATTTTAAACGAAAGATTATGTTCAGGTGGATACAAGACAAACCTGTAGGTATGCTGTACTGTAAAATTAATTAATAAATAAAGTTCAGTATTCTTTGTAAACATTATAGTAGAGCTGTGCGTGTGCTTGCCGTAATCTCTGGGAAAGGTAAATTAGTCAAACCACTTACAATGAGTAGCTGATTTTATTTTACAACAGCTAATTAATAAATAATGACAGTGGATAATTTCCACTGTATTATCACTACACAATAATGGAGTATATACCTCTAGAGAATTGAAGAGTGCAAACAAATGGTAAATTGTCATCTTTACAAAATGGAAAATGAACAGAGATTTATAGCTGTTACACTATTAAGGACAAGTACATATTATCATCCCAAATGATACGCAACGCAGACTGGAATCGAAAACGAGGTTAGATTAAGTGGACGGATACTGTGTACAAGCATTTGCATGAATTTACATATTACATATAACCATGTAACCTATATATGTGGGTACAAACGTACATTCGCATTTATGTAGCTAAAAACCGGGCCATATAACGCAGACACAACATAGACTGAGAATAACATGTATGGACATGTAAGAGGTTAATATTGAAACATTCAGTTAAAGCATTCCTACTGGCCAACATTCATTTTCCCATTCGCGACTGCTGCTGAAATGACGGATGTGTACAGGGTGATTGGTATCGATCAATGTTTTGATCATTAAACCTTTTATGTAGTGGTTGTTGGACGATTTGCTAATAAACGCTAAACTACTGCACTAATTGTCAGCTTAAGGCACCGAGGAACGTGTTTACGTGCCTACAACATGTATAAGCGTACGTATGCATAAATGTGCACAGTAGGTACCTGATATACTTGTATGACCTTTTAGGGAAAAGAAAGGTCGTACTAATTCTGATACGTCAAGGGAGGTAGTTCTCTTCTTC
>JABASC010001945.1:0-20097 GCA_019776185.1 Plutomurus gul | reverse complement strand
CGCCCATGCCCATTGGAAATTTTGTGCCCATGCCCATTGGATATTTTGTAAAATACGCCCAGCCCGCCCATGCCCATTACGTCTATAATCAAACGCGCCCATGGGCGCCCAGAAGAAATGTGGCGGCCACTTGAATATTTTTATTTGGGATATTTTGTAGCTGCAGACATACTGACATGTAATATTTAGTTTTTAAAGAGCAGAAACTTTGAAGGTGTTTGCATTAATTTCCTTTGTTAATTGTTGAGCTCATGACGGTTCATCACTCGGATCTCATTTACTCAAAAGAGAGAATAGGATTTTGACAATGTTTGCTAACGAATCTAATAAAAAGTTGAAGGAAAACACAAGATTTTCTATTTTTGACACACATACTGGACTTCACAGTGGACTGCAATATCTATATTGGGTTTTCTGTTATGCAACAGAGAACATTGCATCGCTGTTGTCCCTTGAGAATCTCAAGTTGTGTTACAGATTAGACATTGCATGCACTCTCATTGAACAGACTTAAATAAGCGATGTCTAAATATAAATATATTCTAATATCCATTCTGGTCGATTAGTGCCCTCCACTGCACAACCACAACAATTTGCTGCTTTGCATATATGTACTTAATTATTACATACATTTAGAAGGCATCTGTTCAGAAGTTCAGAATGAGAATTGGCGATAAAGGAGAAATGCATTTGTCTTAAAACTTGTTTACTATGTAAAAGTTTAATGTCGTATCGTACCGTAAAAGGAACTCTCAAATGCAAAGGCGAATGTTCATGTAAAATCATCTTCTCATTTCTCATATTCTCAGTTAAATACCCATGACAAGGGCTTCATAGTCCTTAAGTCCTTCAAAATCCTTTAAGTAGGACATGTTTAATAAGATCGTTTACGTGTTCGTCCTATCTACTTGGCAGTCATTGTACCACTTACATTTTACGTTCAGGCAATAATTCATTATTAAAAATATTTGAGGAGAATTGGAGAGCCGCCGTTAATTTTACCTGAAACATGAGTCGGTTAGGCCAAGGAAAAGGATGTGCACAGCCACAATCCAACTATACGTTCTAGAAATTAAGTTCCGGTAGCAGTCGAACACTGCCAAGACCCGTCAATTGAATGCACGGCTACCTCACAAATTCAGATTTAGTTTATTCCGATTTTCTCAAAATTGCCCTCTATGTATTATCCCTTTTAAAGGAATCGGGTTTTAAGACAACGACCCATCAAGAAGTATCTTGCTCAGACTGTAACAAACAAAAACTAGAGAACACATTAAACATATTGTACAAGAGAGAGCTTTTTAGTATAGTTATTTAGTTATATTATGTAATAAGAGCATAATACGGGAGATATGTAATGAGCGAGAGCCGTGCTGTCACATAAATAGTGCTCGCACGCATAAACATCTAAGCCCCCCAACGACGAAGATGTTATGTGCAGGGTAATTATGCTGAGCAATAAAGTCTCAATAAAGACGGCCATCAGGCCGAGACAAGTTTTCTGTTGTGCTTTGCACAGCGAGTCCAATGATAGAGAGACCGCCGACCACACAAATGAAAGGACATTGTGCAAGTGCTGTGTCCCACTGTGGCACCGTTATTGTCGCATACTTTCTTCTCTGCCTGATTTAATAATAATTGTGAATAGAAGAGTGCTCCACTTTCTTTTGTGTTAAGACTTAAAGACTGAAGGACGAAATGATGCGGGGCTTACAGCTATCGCTCCAGAGAGATGAGATCTTTACTTTGATTCCGCCTCAATGCTTTCCACTGCCACATTTCATGTCTGTAGCATTGACTTTAGCCTTGTCCGTGGCTGCTCTCCCTGCAAAACTCATAAATTCTGACAATCTACCAGGAGCAATAAATTCAACGGGGCAATCACTAATCATAATAAGCAAAACAACATGTGGAGTGTGGAGCCAACGGAACAGACGGATTACCTATTTAAACCCGTCCACTGTCATTCAGATGGTTGCTTTTGTAAAACCAAAGGCAAAACTCGGCAATCCACTCATCCGTTCACTCTTTCACTGAACCAGGCATACAATCAGCAGTATCCGGTGGGGTAAGCGGAGTGGGTGGGGTCTGGGGTGGACATACACCTCTAAAAAAGATATCCCATCATTCTATGGAAATATTCCCGACCTTCAGTTAAATATTAAATTCCTTATGGATAAGATTATGAGACATTAATTTCTGAATTTTTTCTAAATTTTCTGATCTGATGTGAAGTGAATTTAGAAAAGTGGGAAGTACATAGAAACTTTGTACGTCTTAATTTTCTGTAGGAATGAGTGTTTCATGTGTGTAATCCGACTGTGTGGTTTATCTTGCGAATAATTCAGGAGATGCAGGAAGAGTAACATGTGCTGCTGGTGCAGATGATTCTCTTGAAGATGTCTATTAGGCGCACAAAGTGAAGAGTAAACATGACACCTCGCCTCGAACTACTGAAAGTAGGTGTAAAATATGATCTGTCATGACGCGTCGTATAAACAAACACAGAAATCACATAAACCTTCCAATTACCGAGTAACCTGAAAGGCGAGAACATGATCCGACCAGCGTCTGTAATGTCTGTGTATAAATACATAATATGTAGAATCTTGACACTCTCGTTTCGAAGATGAGCATCGAGTGAGCATCGAGTGAGCATCGAGTGAGGAGCAGAGGGCACGACTGCGGACGAATTTAGTCATATCTTGAAGTAAGTATATACTTAGTACTTACAGTAAGTTACAGTAGCAACAAGGTATGTCAGTGCACGAGAACAATGTGCGTGTTAATGGTTGCCTGTGACGGAGACGAGTACACTAACTAATCCGAAATGTAAGCACGTAAGCAGAATATTATTAACTGCTCGTAATACAAAGTGTGCAACAGGCGTGAATTGATGTGAAGGATGCTATGTATTAACATGTAGCCCACAATCGAGACTTTTTCAGACTTGGATAGGAATTATTGCTGTGGGGAATGGGGATGCGATGGAAATGATTTCCCCCGTCGTCTTAATTGCATGCACGCATCTTTGACTCAATGTCAGTGCAATGAAACGAAATAAACACAGAAAAGCAATGGCCCTACTTTAACCAGTAACAACATTTGCGTTAGCAACTGCATCTTGTCATTGCACTGCACGTTGAATTGACCTCGGTGCATATTACCTCCTTCGTCAAGTCATTATTACATTTACTAAAGTAGTCCATAAGTCCATAGTAATTATCGTACACCCCTTTTTCCACAGTTTGCCTAGATTATTGTTCAAATTGCACAAATTGTTCGAACATTGAAAATGAAATGCGCAGGAGAAAAAAGGCCAAACTGAGGAATTATTTAAATAAGTCTTCATCCCTAACAGACATTTTATGGCAATTCAACATCTTGATCCATTAATTCCAATGTAAGCTTTCTACTGAATAATGAGACTTTGTGCATCACAGTTAATGAATTTAAGTTTGTAATATTTTCATTCGATCTTTTTCACCCACCAAACTGAACTTTGTTACAAAACCGTTTCTACAATGGAATCTTGTTGTTACAGACATGAATATTCACAGAATCTCACTAAAGAGTAGAAATTACACAGACATTGCGTATTTCTGCTAAAAGCGATTTCCTTTTACTTTCTCAGTTGGTCGAACATTCGACTTCTGGCTGAGATAAATGGCTTATTTGTACATTTTCCATTTATGATTTTACCGACAGAGATGTTCATTTGAGTTGAGAGCTGTAGTAATGAGTGCATGGCCTTGTTCATCCCTCTGTCTACCAGGATACCATTACTGTGAGCTTCTTACAAATTCCAATTAGTCGGCGAGAGAAAGTACAGCGAGTGAGTCGCTCGCTTTCCTGTGGACAACGTGTCTCTCTCGAGTCTCGAGAGTCTTGAGTTGGAATTGTTGTCAGCAGAGTTAGCAGAGTCAGCGGCACCAGAAATGGCAGAGGAAACAGAAAAGTGCATTTACGTATTATTAGGTGCTGGTGCTACACAGAACACGCAGATAGTGAAGCCACAACACAAGCAACGCTAGAAAATGTTTATTTTTCTTTCTGAAAAGGTTGGCTTTGCAAGAGGCTCAGCTTTATCTTTATTCTTCTTGTGAGTACTCTCAGAAAATTAGATTGCAGAGGCCAAACGATAATTATTCTCCCTCCCACGCGAATCGTATACAAATAAAACCTACAGACATACTTTTCATGTTACCTAAACAAACTGGAGAATTATACTTTAACTAAAACTGCACACCAAGATCTCTGCAAGTGAAACATGCATAGTAATTATCTCAGAACACTTTTTCTTCAATTAATTTTACCGACATTGTTCATTGAATAATTTTTGGAAATGATTTAATCTCCGAGTGATCGTGGAACAGCGGATTGTTCTTGTGAGTGAAAGAGGAACAAGAGCCCATTGTTCACAATGCCAACACATCATTGTCGTTGGGTCACGCTGAGGACTATAATGACCGCGGTGGCGGCTTTGACTTATTGGCATTTTCACAATTCGTCCGCCGGGTCAAATACAATCGAAACGATGGAGTTGGTCTTTGGGGAGAATTTCGACGACAACAAATCAGAAAAGAGATCCTCAATCATCTATCCGATTTACCCGACGAAATATCCGATTCTGATGCCAAAGAATTTGGACGGCGGTCACCAAGAGAAAGAAAGCGAGAGCGCGGACGAAATTCCACCGGAAAGCAATACGGAAAAGTATGCCAATTTGGGCAGCTGGGAAGAGCAGTCGGACGGTCCTTCAGAGCACTCCTTGTCCACACAACAGGGGTCAATGGTCCACTGGGGCAATGCAAATTCTGACTCCAACTTGCTGCAGAGTTCGGATATCGTTGTAAAGTGTGGAGCGAGGGAAGTGTGTCCTGAGCACTCGAATGAATCTGCCATCACCACAACGGCTTCTTCCTACATGGCTGCCATTGCACGACCACAGAATATTGATTTCAGATTGGAACCATTTTATTGCCGTTGTGACAAAGAATGTGCTCTCTACGGCGATTGTTGTGTCACAGTATCGCCAATTAAACTCATCGAAAACAGTCCATGGCGATGCAACAGAGTTCAACACAAGGTTACTATTCATAGAATTTTATTTCACTTTACCTACTATAATAGTCTCAACATCTTCATATATGTAAGAGCTGACTCATTTGTGAAAACAAGCAAAAAAGTTGATTGTTATTGGTTCAAAGTGAAATAGATGGATTTGAGAAAAAGTTTTTGATTTTCTAGGAAAAGTGGGCACAAATGATCAGCACATGCGCAAACGAGACGGCTCTTACTTACAAGTTGTGCACGGACCCAGGATTGATTCCTCGCGAAAACTACACTTACCACCTGGACATCCCTGTGTACAGTCAGTGGACTGGGAAATTGTACAAAAACATCTTCTGTGCCCATTGCAACGGCGTGTCCACCGACCAAATTCGGGCCTGGGAAAAGAAAATGCTTTGCAGCAACAATCTGACCTCGACAGAATTGGAGACGTTCAAGAACCGAGCTCGGTATGAGCCGGGCAGCCGCTATTGGGACGACGGAATTATAAAATGTGGAATTTACATCACAGAGTTGGAGAGCAATCACATTCGATCGGTAATTCCCAATATCCGATTTTGTGGATACGAGTCTATAGATTATTGCCCGCCCCACACGGACCACAGAATCCAAAAATTATGCCACAGTTACACCCAACATGTCATCACACGGTATACAGGTAATCAAGTGTACAAAAATCATCACTGTGCCAGGTGCAACGTTCCTCAATACTTTGAGACAACCAAGCGGGTGTCCAGATGTCATCGACCGCCTGACAAACGAACCCACTTTTCCCTGAACCACAATGTGCCCGTAGAGGGTGGACTCAGTCTTTTGTTTGACTTTACCTTCCAATTCGGTTCCCACCACGTCGGCTACGAGAACAAATGCCGCGAGGACGAATTGTGGGACTACCTGAGACAGGTGTGCAAACCCATCACATGTCCAAAAGATCACATCTTCAAGGACAATGTCTGCATCGAAATCCTCACTGACGTCGGGGAAAGTGGAGGAAATGACGGGGGCTCTCTGAACATGACCGAAAATGAAGGACTGCCTTCCAACTCTACAAACCGGGTCAAAGGTTGCTACACGCTGACACTGCATGAGAATGAGTTTCTATTGCTGGAAAATAAAACGATTGTTTTCAACCGAACGGTGCTTGGAAAAACAATCTTGAAATCTTTCAGTGAGAATGATTATGAATGGTGGAACCAGAGCGCCGTGTCCGTTTGTGCCGCCGACCTGCACGAAAAATACAGAATGAAATTCACAAAAGAGCTGCATTACGTGTCACTGGTGGCTTTGGGCACTTCTGTCGTCTCTTCCGGTCTTCATGTGGTTCTGTATTTGATGTTGCCAAAATTGAGGAATCTTCCGGGTCATAATCTGCTTTGTCTGACTTGTTCGCTGTTCATTAGTCAATTGATATTTCTAACTTTGATCGAGTCTGGCCACAAAATACTTTGCGTGAGCGCTGCCATTACAATGCACTATTTTTTCTTATCCTCTTTTTTCTGGATGAATATTATGAGCTTTGATATTTGGAGAACGTTCAGTTCGGAATTTCTGGTCAAGCGACAATCCAATGACTCCACAATGACATTTGTCAAGTACAGTACATTTGCTTGGATGTTTCCCGCCTTAATCGTGTCGCTGGCAATGGTGGCTGACTTTGCATTTCCGGATGATTTGATGAGCGATGGGAGAATGAATTCCATTTTTCAAAATATTCGTCCGATGTACGGACAAAATAATTTCTGCTGGATTGGCCAGGGCTTGTCCTTGTTGGTATTTTTTGCTTTCCCCGTGGCTCTCGTCATCATGGCCAACATGGTGCTCTTCTTTTTGACTGCATTCACGATATTCAAACAACACCGAGAGGCAAATCGAGTTCTGAAGAGCAGCGAATCGAAAACGAATAGCTCAAGAAAGAAGAAAGGGTTGATGCCATCCTCCAGCTCGGCAAAGAAATCGAACGAGATTCTCGTGAAACTTTACTGGAAATTGGCTCTGATCATGGGATTGACTTGGATTCTCGGATACGTCGCCAATTCCTCCGGAATGAATGAAATCTGGTATCTTTTCGTATTTTTCAATGGATCTCAAGGCACGTTCATTTTCTTGGCCTTTGACTTTAAAATTAAAGTGTGGAACATGGTCAGGGATCGGCTTGGATTACGCAAGAAATCACCAGAATCGTCGAATGACATACGAAGAAGAGGAACAACCACAAGTACACTCAGCAATCATGCAAACAGAAAAAGTGTCATTTCAGTTCTCCCTTCAACTTGAACTACTAAATACAGGCCCTGTACTTAGCCTGTACATGCCCAGAAAATATTACAATATTCCTTTGTGAGAAAATTGAACCAACAAATGGCAACTCGTAAACTTTTTGTAATGTAACTGTTATGTATAGGATTGTAAATGCTTAATGCTTTTATTGTGAATGAATAGGTAGTGTAATTGTATAAAGATCATGTCTGTTATCTGCATGCAGTTATTGTGTCAAAGGAAGCATTTCTCCAAGTTTCGATTTGGCTATAAGTATAGAGGCTGATGAAATATCTGTACATATTATCGACTGATTGTAGCAGTTGCATTAAATAATAATATTAAATATACATAATATCTACATACATAAATATAATAACATAAAACCAACAAATAAAAAGTATTTTATTGTTTCATAATTTCAAATGTCATTAATTATGAATACAACAATTAAATATCCAAGTACATCGGATACGTGGCAAGAAAAATAGACATTTCAATTCAATACAACATACATACAATTAAAATTTCACGAGTCACGACACGAGTCAGCAGAACTCAGTCCATCTTTATATTTGCTTCCGCCTAAAAGTGATCTCTGAACGACTTTGTAAATGTAGAATGTCCACATTATATGCAGAACCTGTAGCGCCATCAGTAGAACTAAACAGAGCCAAATGGCTGAGAATATTTGGTAATTATTTATGGCAAAATTGGCTACAGAATATATTAAATAGGGAAAAATGATTAATCTCGTCAGAATCCATACAATTACGAAGGCTGCCATTCCAACATCACACAATGTTTTATTCTTCAGGACGATGCAGCATTTCATTATCTGAAGGAAGACATCTGACACATCGTGAAGCACAAGGATCAGCAAAGCAATTCTCGTCAGATTCGACAAACTGGACACCAAACAAAGAGTGACCGTTGCTGCATGGTGAATCAATAATTCCCGGTGATCTTTCCGTTTCACTTCAAACGGCTGAATCATTGCCAGCGCTATTGCAAAGCTTAGGCCAAAATTTAAACTCCACCTCAGATCAGGGGAAACTACCTGAAATATTCAAATACGACAAGCATAACAATAACGATGGTACTTCAAAAAGTGCTCCATTTATTTACATATAGACATTATCCAACATTTTAGAAAGTGCACATGGTGCTCCCTGTGCAAAGTTTCTAAAAATGTCAAAATTGACAAGGTTCAAATGCTGATTTTTGATTTTATTATTTCATAGCAATAAAAGTTTTGTTTATTTTAAAGTCCGAAATGAAAATGCATTTAATATGTAAATAAAAATTTACTACGAGTTACATTATACTAATTTGTGTGATTTATGCATTCCTAAATGTCGCAACAGAATAAAGCTAACAGAATACCTGAAAGGGGAAATTTTCCCAGCACTTGTCAACATTCCACAGCCATTCTTTATCCAATAGAACTGACGTGATAAATATTGATGTGGCTGAATACCAACAAAGTCTGAACAATCCCTCTGAAAATTTCTGCACTTCCGATGGTTTATCATGACGACTTCTTTTGCGAAACCAACGTTCAACTTGTCGCACATTCAGGTCAACCTTTCTTGCTAATTTCAACAGTCTTTCATCATTTCGAATTTTTGATTGATTATTTCCATGCAATTTGTATTCGCGCTCTAAAACTGCGTTTTCATTTTTCAACTTTCGTTTTTCTGGGATTCCCAGCCATCTCGCGATCGCAGTAAACAATGTCTGCTTCGAAACAAAACGGACAATCAAAATTGCAACAGCAATCGGAAAAGTGTACACGAAATCCTTTAAACATGGTTCGTGCACACCGTGTTCTGCAAATTGTGTCCACTTAACACAGATGGGCAGCCAAAAATTTTCATTCCAAAACCAAGTTTGCCAATTGTTTTCAGCATTCGTCATTTCTGTCGGATGAGTCGGATGTAAAATTTTGGCACAAAGTGCGTAAAGGTCGAAGATTTCAAAATGTCCTTAGACAATTAATTTAATAACAAATGAATGAGGTTCTGGCAATTAAAGCGCGTTGGCTGATTTTCGGAAAGAATAATACTCACGCAATGGACGAGACTTGAAGGTACAGTGAGTGAGCATTCATTCTCGGCAGATTCTCCTCTTGAATATTTGACCTCGAATGATACGTATTTCACAATTAGTTCACATCGTTCCGTTGAAATTATGAGAAAGTCTGTTCATTTGAAGCTCACGGTCACGTATCCGACAAACAATTATTATTATAAAACAATTAAATGTTCATTACATAAAAAATACGACATGTTTTGAAAACTACACAAATTCATAGTACAAAAGTTTTTCCCATGGATCCAATCCTAGTGGTTTATCAATTTTCGTCTGAGTATTCAGAAAATCACACAAGCAGAATTCATACAAGGTATATCATTTTGCCCACGTTATAGAGTTTGGTTTTATAAAGGAAAAGAGTGCTCAATAATTATCATAAAGCAAAAAATGTGTAATTACATACACACCTCGTTACCTCGCGTTGCATTGCCAAGCATGTAATTCTGAATACAAAATTAAAAATTCTGAATACAAAATTAAAAATTCTGAATCAACCGAATTTGAACTTTCGTAAAAATAATATAACAATATATAATTATTGTAGTATTATTAATTATTAAAATAAATAATTGGTAAACTGAATAATGTGATAATATTTTAGGTGTTTCTGCCCATTCTGTTCCTGAAACGGGAAAAGGAAAACGACCAACATAAATGTGAACACCGTTTGCGCGCCAACCTTTCAGATTGTGTAGTGCAATAGCCATCCTACACTACACAATCGTGAAATAACATTATTAAAGTG
This sequence comes from Plutomurus gul, assembly GCA_019776185.1. Lineage (NCBI taxonomy): Eukaryota > Metazoa > Arthropoda > Collembola > Entomobryomorpha > Tomoceridae > Plutomurus > Plutomurus gul. Next base: position 9,926 of record JABASC010001945.1, on the reverse strand, counting down.
AGACAAGTTTTTAAAAAACAAAACGAATTTTAAATAGGAACCATATAAATTGTTCTTCGTAATAGTGGATACATGGAAGGACTCACAATGATAATTTCTGGTATTCATTGTGGGAATTGCAACCGTCTGTTCGAAAACAACAGTGGCAGCAGCTCGAACGCAGTAGAAACACTTGATTTAGAAATCACAGACTCTGATACTAAAGGCATTAGTTATCTTGAAATTTTCGACGCTCTCGCTTACATCTATGGAATTAAGTTTTCGTGGGATTATTTTTTTTATAGGTCACGATATACTGTGCCAGACAACTCGGATGGTGCAGAAAAAGAAAGCCACACAACACGGTTAAAAATTTGTAGTATTTGTGCAACTTCACTAGTCGAAAACTATAAAGCTCATAAAACTTTTGAAAATATTACTCATCCTGAGTCCATCGTCTATAAAATTAAGACATTTCCACCACCGGAGAAACAGATAGTAAAAGTGGAGATAGAAGAGAGTGAACCATCATGCGAAAATTTGAAAGAGGAAGAAGAAGACTTTGGGTACGATAACTTTCTGGAAGACGAAACTGAAAATGACCATGTCATTGGTGACAATATTGCATCGGAGTTGGAGGATGTTCATGAATCAAAATCCAATACAAATTCCAGAGTTCGCACCATGCAAACTCGTCTGTGCACCAAGAGATTAAAACTAAATCTGGAAAGGCTGCCAATGAAAAAAATTAACCACATGTTATCCAAAACTGTTAAAAGAAAAAAAATCAAAAGGAAAAAAAGAACACAATACAAAGGTTAATACAAATAATAATTCAACGTTTTTTAAATACGTATATAGTATAAGCACTGTTTTTATTGACCTTGTTCTTGTTATAAATAAGCGTGAACGTGAAACCCATTCTGAAAATAAATCAATGTTTTAGGTCGACCGATGGAGGACACAAACTCTGAGGAGATGCAGAGCGACCAGGATTTTGATGAGAATAAGAATGAAGATGAAAGTAACAGTGACACATCTCTGAAAAGTTGGGAAGAGGATAAAGAAGTAGATACAGATTCGGACTTTACCAGTGATGCCGACAAAAACAGTCCAGGTATTCAAGTTAACTTTTGCCATTTTTACGGCAAAATGAATTGAAATGAATTGAATACGGACAACTGAACAAAACACTTTGTGTAGTTGTCCACATTCATTGAATACAATGAGGTTTTATTTTGCTCAAAGAAAAATTCAGTAAAACACACTGCCCTGTCCCCGACAACATAGTTAAAACTAACAATAATTATAATAATTATAATACAATAACATTGTAAGTGATAAATTTTTAGCTAACTACATAATAACGTTTATAGTAATATATATTCAAGGTTGATGCAATGATTTTCGGATCCCAATAAAACACTGGAAAATTAAATTTGAAACAGTCCCTTTGTATCTTAATATAATATTGGATACTAATATTTTGTGATGCTGTCGACTGTGACTCCTCCCCAAACAAGTTTTTTTTGCAAACATTTCATTTTAAAACATTTTGATCCGCCACTGGCCACTTCTCGAGACTCTTATCGACATACTGAATTTAAATTTGGCCACAATATTTATATTCATTTTGTATATGTGTTTCAGTGAGAGCGGGTGGAACAAATCGAAAATTTGCAAGACGTGCTCACCAATGTAGACAATGCAAAAAGTTTTTCCCAAACAAAAAATCGCTCTTGACTCACAAAAAGTCTCATCATAATGGAATCAAGAAATCCAAGAAAAAAACATCAGAAGAAGGTCCATTTACATGTGAAATTTGCGGAAAGGTTTTCACTTCATTTGATCATTTTAAATACAAGCACATGCCTTTGCACGAAAATGCTGCTGTCTGTCATCTGTGTGGGAAGAAATTTGCAACAAAGAGCATTCTGAAACACCACATGTTTAAACACTTAAGCAAGGAAGAAAAAGAAGGGCATAAAGTAACATGCGAAATGTGCGACAAAGTGATGTATTCCAAAAGTTTAAAGCGTCATTTGCGTATTCACGATCAAAGGGAACAATTTCGATGCAGCGAGTGCGGAAAAGCATTCCTAAACAAACATACACTCAAGGAGCACATGATTGTACACTCAGATACACCGTTCAAGTGCAATATCTGTGGGAAAACATTCGAAGTAAAATTAATTATATCTTATTTAAAGTAATAGTAGAGTATAAACTTGCATTGGGTGCATAAATTAATTTCTGGTGTTTTCGTAGTATCAGAACTCTCTGCGGGACCATGCCAGTGTTCACACAGGAGATAAGCCATTTTCATGCAATATTTGCCACAAAAGCTTCACCCAAAAGGGAAATCTCTACAGTCACATTAAAGATCATGGGAACGAGAGACCATATGTCTGTGATCAGTGCGGAAAATCTTTCAAAAGACACAATCACCTTAAAATGCATTTGCAAAAGCATAAAGACATTGAGGAAAATGGAATGAATGCGTTCAAATGTGAAAAGTGTGGTAGAACTTTTATGCACAGTCAAGGTCTTAAGTGGCACACATTGAAATACCATCGTCCAGCGGATATGGTGAAAAGAAAAGTGCACGAGTGTTCTATTTGTGGAAAGATATTATCTAGTGCTTGTGTTTTGAGGGCGCATGAAAATCTTCACAAGCCAGGCGTCAATGCAGAATCACGACTCCGTAATAATAAGAAACAGCAGGAGGATGAACCTGAAAGCTACGCGGAAAGCTCGACAGAAGTTGAAACGAAAATAGTGAACACCGAAGCTGTTTTTATTTATAATTCGGATAGAGAAGTAAGATTTCTAAGTCTATGAAATTGTTCTGTGGGCAATCCATTTTGTACTATGCACTTAAAACTGCCAATTTTATGTTTAATGACTTCCTAAATAAATTAGATCGTAGTTGTAACCGTCGTCAATAAAATCAGTAAACAAACTATTCATTGATTTTGATTGTGAAATTGGATTCGAACGTCGTGGAACACGCAATCTTTTGTCATTTCGTCATCATCGGGAATTATTGCTTTAATGAACTAATAGTACGCTTGCAAAAATCCTACTTTGTACTACTTAGTCGAGTAGTATTTCTAGACTCTAAGCAAATTATTTAAAGCCAACTAAACCGGGTGATGATTACTATGATGTTAACTTATCTATCTTTCGACTATCAAATAATGAATTAATCGGTGAATTTAAAAAAAAATTCAATGGAAGAGAAGGCAAAAAAATTCACTAATTTAAGTGAATATCATAGAGTCGCACACTCACTCACACATTCTCTCACTTTCTATATTTCTATCCGTGCCGTCGCCGTGAAACGACAAATTGCTGAAAGCCGTGAAGGTATCCTTGCATTGCAGCTTTGACTTGAATCCAGCAGCCATTACCTCAAGTAAACATGACATCTGAAAATCATAATCTTGACCCTGCAAAATTATTTGACCTGCTCGAGTCAAACAAGCCAGAGGAAGTACAGGAAAGCAAAACCATTATAAACGATCATTTCAATACAAGTGAGTCTTTCACAAATATTCTATTTTTTCGTTCTGCGAAAGAATTATTTAGTATTCGCTCGCACATGTACTTGCATTTGATTGGAGATTGGATTGCATATTTGTATTAAATTGGACAAGCAAATGGAACTTGCTGTAAAGAGAAATATTCTGGTTACCCACAATTATGTTCCTGTACCGGTCAATCTTCTGATGTATGACGTGGGAACTTATTTATCGTAATACATAATAAGAAAGGGGGTGGGGGGTAAAATGTAATCAATGATATTTCCAGGATAAAATATGAGTTTATAAGTAGAAATTGAAGCGAGTGAAAAACTATTTATAAAAATTCAATTTCAGTAATTAGGAAATCAAAGACAGGCGCGGAGCCGAGTAAATTTCAAATGTTAGCAGAGTTAGAAATCAACAAATCGAAATCACGATAGTTAAAAGATTTCACTCTGAATAATCGGTATCTAAAGTCACTGAAATCTGCAGGCATTGGGGAGACTGGGGACTGGGACTGGGCACTCGTTGCCTTCGAAGAGTACGAAACGGCGAGAATTAATTTTTGGCAATTAGGTTTTGATAAAGTAGAATGAGTAATTATGTAGAACGGTAAAGATTCCAAAGTAAAAGTGTCAAGACAAAAGTATGAGCATAGATTATGTTTTTTAAATTGTAAAATAATTGTCTTAGTGAGAGTAAAATCTAAATGTGTTTACATTCTTGAACCGTGTAAAGTGTGAATTTCTAGAATGATTTAATTCCATGACATATCCAGCAGAATGATTTACCACGAACGACAAGAAGGTTCATTATGCGGACTGCACTGTATAAACAACGCCCTGCAATCAAAACTGTTCAACCCTGTTGACCTGTCCCAAATAGCGAAGCAACTTGATGAAATCGAGCGACAAACGATGGCAGAATTAGGAACGGACACGGAAGAATATAGAACATTTCTTAAGAAACCTTCCATAAACTACGATGATTCCGGATATTTCTCTGTACAAGTATTGACACAGGCCTTCAAGAATTTCGATATCGACCTTGTTCACTACAACGGAACTATTAGCGAAGTTAAAGTGTTCATAATCCACTACGAGGACCATTGGTTTTGCATAAGGAAGTTTGGCAATGATTGGTACAACCTAAACAGCCAACTTGAAAAACCGGAACTGATCACGGAAACATATTTGGAACTGTTGATCAAGAGCATGGAAAATTCGTCAGTGTACGTTTTGGTTGGAGATTTGCCTGAATGTGAATATGATGTAAAAAATAGAGGACAGAGATTAGGGGGAAACACGAATAATACCTCCTCCACCAATGACATTAGATTAGCTAGGGAAAAGTTTCTAAGTAGATTTAATTGACAATTAACCAGTGTTTTTTTAGTTCCAGTTCGAAAATCATGAGCATTTCGAAGAAAATAAAATTGCTACTATAACATATACGATATTTTGATTGGATTTTGTAAAATATTTCGATAAACTGAATAAATTTTTCGATACTTCAATTGAAATTGTGTTTTGTTGTTATTTAGCAAAAGAAAATTGGCTGGTTGGGGGATTGTACGAGCATTACGTGCAAAGTGGATCCATTCGTATTGCTGATATTTTATGTTGCATTTCGAGGGAGCCTCACGATAAATACCTCATTGACAAGTAAATTAAGATTTAAATAACAATTTCTAATACGATTACATATATGAAAATCTACTGCACACATTAAAATAGTAATTAAACTAAATTACATTTTAGCTTAGAAACAACAGTGAATTTTTAAAACGTTCATTCAAGGAAACTATAAAAACATGTTATCCACAAAATAAATTACTGATAGGATCTCAAGATATGTATTAGGAATATATAATTTATAATTATTATTATGATCTCAGGATAGATGAAGGTTTACGTTCCACAAGCAGAGACGTTAAGAAACAAAGCCTAAGTTTTCTATCTCATGTCACCTACAAGCAGCCATCATGGTTGTACAAAATTACAACCCATTCTCTCTTCAAAACCCTTCTCAGGTTGCTGAAGGTAATCTCAAAACCCTAAACCAACAAAACGAATTTATTTTTAGCAGCAACATTTGTCATGTTAATTAATTTATAAGCATTTTCCAGAAATACCGGATATCCTAGGAATAATAAATATATAAATTATATAAAAATACTAATTGCATTGAAACAACTTTAACAGACGGATTCGGATGTTGTCATATTGTTGACTGCACTGTTTAACCTTGCTATGATCGTCCCTGTAATACCAATTTATATCACACAACATCTCTCTGAGATCTTTGATGTGTTCGGGTAAATACTGTTAGCAAATAAAATATTTATATGTGGAATTTGTGATCTCCCGAGTGGAACCTAATAAATGTAAACAGGAATTTATCGCAAAATGAATGATTTGTTGCAGGAGATTAGCTACTTTCACTCACACTGGGAATAATTCTCAAAAGGATGCCATGCTTCATCTGCAAGTTGGCTTGTACTCTCTTTTTCACCGATTGTATGCGATGTGGCCCTGCAACTTTCTGTCCTACCTAAGACACCATTTCGGAGAGAGAAACGTCATCTTTTACCACACTGTGTTGGTTAGTCCAACTTACAATTTCTCCCCAATTTTGTTTAATTGATGCCAATTTATTGCCAATGTTTGTAAATGTGCCGTTGTGAAAATTTATTTATTTTCTACTAAGCAGCCAATGTTGGAGAAAGTTAAGATGCATCCTTTGCTCGTCACAGGAACAAAAGAAAGAGAATTATCACCAAGTCGTTGGAAAAGCAAAGAATATCATGACGTCATAGCCGAATGTTCCAAAATATCATTGGACGTGTTGGAATCTTCTTTACCAGAGGAAGGCTACTCTGATACTGACGGTATGACGGATCACAGCCATCGTAATACTACTAATTGTAAGTGTAGACATCAATTTAATGTCATTTTTGTACTTTAGATCCTCTGACGGACAAGATATTAAATCTTCCAATGTCAAGTCTGATAGCTAAGGCGATGTGCACAGAAGTGAAATCGTTGCATTGTAATATTGAAGAAATCCCTATAACTCCAAAATTGGATACAGTCAAGGATGACCCATTTAAAGTAAATTCAATTAATTATTTTTTAATACGCTATACAAATTCTAAACCAGAATTTCATTGTATTTTGCACTTCAAGCGAAAGGTGAACTATTTTATAATTTATAAAAGTGAGAAGTTTTTGATATTGTGCGCACTTACAATTAGCGTAGATTGTGTAGACAGTCGCGTATTGTAATACTCTGCATAGTGGACTGTCTCACTGTCACTTGTCACTGACAGCACTGTTGAACGTATTTCTTTGTATACCGTACGTACAGTAAGTATGTTGTCGTTTCGTAAGTCGAAAATTTAGTTTATTTTCGTTTTTGCATTGATCAGCCAATAATGTAAATAGATTAAGCGTGGCTACATTTATATTAACGATCCTTAAAATGCTTGGAATGAAGGATAGAAAATTAAATTCTGCCAATGCGATACAACTGTTCGGGAAAACTCCTCCACCCACGCCCACGGCTTCCGTACCGAGCTCCCCCTTGCCAACCGATGTACGACGGGATTCCATTTTCGACTCAGGCATGGCTGGTTTAAGGAGAGACTCTGTGATGTTTCAGAGATTACAAAAGGTAGTCTAGTTCACCCCCACTAAATTACTAATAACTTTCTACTACTTTTCAAGCATCTTGCATTTTAAATGCTTCTCGCTTTGAACCTTTACTATTTAGAATATAAATATCATAAATATCAACACAAATTATTAATTTTATTCTGTGGTTTTTGGAGTTTGCATTTGATTGCATTACTATTTTCGGGTTTTAAATTCACATGCTTACAAAATTACTGAATTTAGGTTGCAGGGGAACAGCAACAGCAGGAAGAAGTTGCAGCAATCGCTGGAGAAGCGGAAGATGAGGTCGAGGAACTCATTTGTGACACTTACGACAGCCGGTATAAAACCTTTACTTACTGAAAATAACGTATGTCTTAAATGCATTGAGTAATTAATTTAAAACACACACTTTGGCTTTTTTAATGTTATGGGATAGAGCGCAAAAATTGTCCCGTTTGCGGTTTCACTCTCAGTGCACAGACTCGAAGCCAAAACTGAAGCGTTCAAACTCGTGTCCAGATATTACCCAGCCGGATATTTTAAAATTCATACAAATTCCTCATGAGCAAACCAGCTCACCGTCTCCGCACAATCTTCTAGACTTGTGCATATCAAAGGCAGCATCTCTTCACAAGAAAGAAGACTTGAGTGTGATGGTGGAACTTTTGCACGCTCAATTACTCTTCGAAAGACATCGACGGGATGCTCATGCTCTCAGAAATAGAAGGCTGGCTCTTAAATGTCGGAAAGTTCAAGCTGTCGAGGAAAGCAACATGTCCATGGTCAGTGAACAAATTTTCCTTGTAATTTACAAATTTATGAAAAATATTTATCGTTTCACTGATGTTTCGCTTAAATGTGAACAGAGGAGAGAAGTTGCTGCCTTTGAGAGAGAAATCACTCTTTTGAAAAAGGAAGCTGGGCTACAGCGAAATATTGGACTGGAAAGAGAATCTGACTTGCAGAACGTCATAAATGCCATTGAATCAAAGTTAGAGATGCTCAGGAAGGAAGTTGAAGAGCTTAAACAAGATAAAGCAAGAAATGAAACGAAATTTATAAAACTTCAAGAAGAATTCTTAGCATTGCAGAAGGTGAGTGAGGAGAAAACATACAATTGTTACATATAGATGAATAAATGAAAGGTTAATTAAAGTATTTGAGCTTGGACCCTTTTACAACAATATACTCTCTTTTTTGGAATCTGTATTTAATGTTTGGAACCAATAATAAATGTACAGGAAACATGCACCCATCTTGCGTCTCAAAAATCGTTGGATAACGAGCTGTTGCATAGTAAACAGATTGTAAATCAAAATTCTCAGTACAAAGCAGCCTACATGAAAAGTCAGGAGCAGGTGCTACTGTTGGGAGAATTGCTGCGCAGGCAACAAGAACTGTCTGAAGACAAATACTTTGGTGTACAATTCGAAGAGTTGCGACTGACGTACGAGGAAGAGGTGCGCAACTTGAGAAATATGCTCGAAACTAAAAGTTCGCAGGTAGAGGCAACGTTGGGATTTGTACGGGACTTGGAGAAAAATGTTGAAAAGAAAGAGGAAATTTGCTTCGAAATGAGAAAGGATATGATGGAACAGGTTGGAGAGTGCGAAGCAAGAATTCGGGTAATCTCATTACCACGTACTTTCAGTACATGTTAGTAAAATGTATATTTAATATGACTGTACATTTACTGTGTATTTATTTTATATTTCATTAGTCCATTGAAGAGAAATACGAATCAATTAAGGCGATAAACAGCCGTTTGGAGTATGAAATTTTAAGTTTGCAGCACCAGCTCAGCGAGCAAAATAGAAATAATCCTCGTCAGAGAGCATCTCCAACGAATGGAGAAATGTCACCAGCCAGTAATCATTCTGATGTTGACAGCGCAGCCAGTGCCGGTGGTATGCAAATGTCACCAGATCGATTCATTTTTGGCAGCCCTCAATTCCAATTGGATATGCCCGTGGGAGATATTGCAGACATTATCGATGAGAAACAATAAATATTTTGAAATAAAATTCTTTATTTGATTATTTAAAAATGTTATGCTTAAATTACAAACATTCTTATCTTTAGTTTGTGAAATTAAGGCGCACAGAAATAATTCGACCTACTTAACATTGCATTTCGGTGAATCCTGCATAAAACCATAAAAAGGTGCACGGTCCAAGAAACGGGAAGTAAATGAATCCGGCTGTATATGTATGTATCTGTGTGTAGGTCGCATATAAATAAGACCTGTGAATCTTACTTTGCTGTAATTAACGGTTTTCGTTGTGCTGAGCATTTATTCTTAGGAAATTACAAAATGCATACGACGGAACTACCACTTAACATCTCTCTATAATTAGAAGTCAAATTTTTTATCTGTTCTGCTTTATTTTCTGTAATTATCGAACAGTAGCACACAATTATCATATATAAACCGTGTTATTATAATCTTGGAACGAATTCGTAACTGAAATTAGTTCACTTTGATTGCATGGATGGAATTGATGGTGTGTGCAAGATTAGTGGGTGGAGTTCTTGAGCATTTACAATGTAAGGGACGGATCATTAAGCCGTCATCAAGTACAGGTACAACCCATTCCATAAAGGGATTCACCTCGAAAATTAAATGACTGCATCAAATCGCCACCTGCATTGTGTGCTATTTTTGAAATGCAATGAAGCCGTATTTTTTTGCATGGTGACGATGACAGGGAGGGGGACGTCATTCATTATCCTCATTCGTCATCCAAGGGGGGGGGGGGGG
>JABASC010001944.1:0-20105 GCA_019776185.1 Plutomurus gul | reverse complement strand
TGAAAAGAACTGCTGCGGTGAAAAAACTATCATGTCGATGGCTACGGAATGCACACTTTTATTTTCAGTCGTCAGCAACCTTCAACTTTAACAGCATATAAAACTACTCGTTGAATTGTTATTTTCCAAGTGCAGATGTGATAAAACCAATCCAATGTAAGACAGCCGGCTTACACAATAATGGAAACGGAGATGAAAACAAGACTAATTCGAATGATCATTCTCCCCTGATCTGCTGATTTTTTAAGGAAACATTGAAATACTTTTGGTCTGTTTCTTAGGCCCGAGCTCCATTATCGGGTTGAGTTACCTCTTGTCGAATCAGGTTGACTCGACTCGGTGGTCGAGTAAGCATTACCTCAGCTACACTGTTACTTAAGTACACAGATTACAAACCCCGCCAACCTCAACTGTGCTTGTCAATATTGTGTACTTAAATAGTGTTTGTAAGTCTGAATTTCATCTTTACAAATGGAAAAGCATTAAAAATAATTTTCTACTACTCAACAATGTAAATTAAATGACGAAATCTCAAGAATTAAGTTTTTTTTACGAGGACAGATATGGTAATAATTCACTTGATATAAATTTGTGGCTGCAAAGTGTGATGTGAAGCAAGGAGAATGATGGGTTTACTCGTGAAGGAATGGAGGTTTGATTTGGTGGGTTAACTCTACTCCAGAGTTAACCCTAAACGAGAGTACAAGTGTAGCTGGTTATGTGCAGTTTAAATGTAATACGAGTAAACTCTCCACGCTTACCCGGATAATGGAGCTAGAGTCTTAAAGGGTTAATTGGACTACCAATGAATCCTATCACATTTAATCACAAATCACAGTATTTATTCCCACTGTCATGGGATTTCAGCTGAAAAATCGGATTCACGAAACCCTGGTTAAAACTGTAAAAAGATACAAGTTGACAAGCTTCTTTCGTTCTGAATAGATCTCGTTTCTCTTCAGATTTCCTAACAAATCGAGAGAATTTTGAAAAATATTCAAATAGAAAATATAGCATCAAAAAATTCCCTTTTTATACATTAGATCAAGGGTGGACGTAATTGGACCCCGTAATTAAAGGTAGCATGTATTCTAACTAATGGCATCAACAGTGTTAATAGTTTATCGGGTGGGGCAACAGAACCATGAAGGGTTGGAAATGTAGCGAAATGCTTTGCATGGGAGTTAGCAGCCGTTATAGTAACTAACCTCAATGTACAAATGAACGGACGAACTTAAAGAGTTTATTCCCCCTACCCCAGGATGACAATTTCAAAATCCTATTTCTGTTGCCCTACGCGTTAGAGACAGAGGTAACTATTAACAACACTGGGTATGAAGTTGCATGTTTTAACTTCTTCGTTATGACTTTAAGCCCAAGGTAACCTGTGATACGCCAAATGGTTGCATTTGGCGTATTTTGTTTAGGGAACCCAAAACCGGGAGGAGATTAAATTAAAATGAATAAGTTCAACCACACCCTCCTCTATCATGCCCCTACCAAATGTCAATTCTGGATACGCCACTGCAGACCACGAGAATTTAAAACTGCGTAAAATCTAAATGCAAGATATCGGAGAAATAAAAAGTTCAATTTGTTACGACTATTTTATTTGACTTAATAATTACTATAATCTGAATCTGAACGCCACTACAGAAAAATATATCAAATGACTTTTTAAATTATGGTAGTTGGTATATTTAAGCTTTAGTTGCAGCAACTGGGATTATTTGTTTTTCTAAATCACTTTGTTCCGCCTTCTTCTCGCCCTCCGCAAAAATTCGCAACCTTAAAAAGTCAAAAGAAAGAAGACTTTTAAATGTCATTAAAGTAATTACAATTGAATTAAGAAATTCAAGTAATTATCCCAACACTGGAATTTTGTTTGCCGGTATGGCGGTAAAAGCAAAATGGACAAATGTAATTATAGATACTCTGGAGTGACACTGGTATTTTTTAAATCACAAGATGGGCAGGGAGGAGTTAGGGCGAGCTACCACAACAACTGATCTATCAGTGTTACCGTTATATTATTAAAATCACTGAAATACGTGTTAGGAAGAATTCAAATGGCGAACCTTTGCTCCTCCCCTTCGAGCAGTTTGCGATAAGTTGCTATCTCATTATCGAGTGCGACCTTGACCTCCATCAGATCATGGTACTCATTGATAATTCTGCCCTTCTCCTCTTGCAATTGTTTAATCCAATCCTCCAACTCCCGCAAGTCATTGTCCATCTTTTTGCGATCATGGTTCAGTTTCTCGTTCGCGTTGTTTAGTTCCTCGATGAGGGCGTGCTTTTCTCCGTTCAGGTGTGAGATTTTCGTCGAATAATCTTCCACTTGCATCATTACATGTGCCAATTCGTCCATCGTGTTTTTCAGGGCGTCGCTGTTTCTCTCCAGCTGAGTCTTCAAATCCTGTTCCTTCATTTTGTACAATTTCTCCCGTTCTTCCCGGTGGTTTTGGATTTGGTTATTGCAGTCATCGCGTAGTTGCTTGATGGCTTTCTCTAGTTGCATTTCATATTCTTGTTGCAGCTTTCCACCAATTTCCGCGATTTTATTCTCATTGGTGGATCGAATGACGGATACCTCTTGCTCGTGAATCTGTGATTTTAATTGTAACTCCTCCCCCTTGTTTCTTAAGCCGTTCTCCAACTCGACAGTTTTCAGCGTCAGATTTTCAACAGAGTTTTTCAGAATCGAATTCGAGTCCAGAAGCTTTTTGTTTTCCCCGCCCAAATCTTTCACTTTCTTTTGTAGTTTCTGGTTGTCGTCCTTTTGTTTCTTGAGTTCGACTTCTGCGGCTGATTTCTTTGACTCGGAGTCCTCGAGTTGCTTTTGAAGCGCTGTGCATTCCTTTTCGGAATTTTGTAATCTATTGAGAGTATCAAAAAATTAGTATGGCCTAATAACTCGAGATAAATATACAGAATCATCTTTAAAAATGGAGGAAAAAATTTAATGAAAAATGTAAAAAATGTTAATATCTTGAAAAATCATAAAAATGTAGCTTTTTTAGCTTTAACTTTGAGAAAAACACTGACTAAAAAGTTGTTTTCGTTTTTCAAGTTTCATAAATTGCAAATATTGGTGAAATAAAAGTTCATAAAAGCAACAAAAAATGTAAAACACTTAAAAAGCATTTATTGGTACTGATTTTTGTCCCCCGATTTGAAGATCACCAAAATATTAATTACATTGCATTTAATTCCTGAAGTTGATTCTTTAAGTTTTTTCGCTCCAAGTCGAATTTTGCTTTATCCTTCTCCGCATTCTCTAGTCGTAAGCGAATTTCATCGTTTTCCTTTGCAAATGTTGACTTCAAATTGTTAGTTGTGACTGAATAAGTTTTCTCTGCCGCTTGAATCTGATAAGATAACGTGTAAAATTGAAATTGTAATTAAGTACTTACTGCGTAATATGGTATTTTATATCATAAGGATCCATCTTAAAACAAGTGAGAACGTATATATATAGACAACTAAAATGAAAAGAAACAGTAATGAGCTTAACCAAAGTTGATGCATACGTATGAGGTGTATGCATCAACTTTGGCTTAACTACAAATTGCAGGGCTGATGTCCCAGGGTCTTTATCTAAAAAATTATCCTAATTTTTGCCTGTTGAAATTTAAAAAGTAGGAATTTTGGGTCAAAATTCCCATACGCTTTGGTTACGCACCGGGGAAAACCCGGTCGGTGAGATAGACATTCACTGTGACGTCATAAGCTGCTATAAGTAATCATACGTACTACACGGTTTAAATGCGAACCTGATTGGCAAGCTTTGAGTTTTCATTTTCTAATTTTAAATTCTGGTCAATAATGGCTGCAAAGCGGTTGTTGAGCCCGGCCAACAAATTTTTCTCCTCCATTCGAGACAATCTTGTTGGCGTCATTGGTCTATCGTCTGAAAGGAATTCAAATTTTAACTCTTATGCGTTATTTAACATTTTCTCGGTAGGTCCGAGAAAACGTGACATTTGAGTCAGGCCCTTCCCCCACATGTACATATACGCCCCTGACTTCGTGTAATAGTAGGACAAGGAAGGGCTGACCAACAAAGGCGTAATTAGGGGGTAATCTGTGGCAATTTACATAGGAATTATAGGGAAGGCAAAAGTGGGAGGAGCTATTAACGTAAGATGTTTTGCCCTCCACTCTTGTCTTTATTAAAAATCACTTCTGACCATCTTGCCTTTTGGCTTTCTCTCTCTAATTTTTCATTAAATAAACCAAAACAATAAATTATTCAAAGGAAAAAAAACGTCAATGCTTTAAAAAAACCTACAACCCAATTTTTCCAAATCCTGAGCAAAGAGAATGCGTTAGATTATCAGAAAGTCCAACTTTATTATCGAATAGAATTTAAATTCTTGCACCTGTACCACTCACTCACCAAAATATGGGGAAGGGGTCTGCAGTCTGGGATCTCCATTTGCCACCGCACCACCACCACCCGGCTTCAAATTTGCCTGTTTAGATTGTTGTTGAGAAGCCATTGTTGCACTTTTAATATTTTTTCTAGTATTTGGCCTTTTCTTAGCAAAAGGGCGTAGAAGGTCACGAATTCGACCCAAATTAATTAAAGTTAATTGTATTAGCAACGCGGTGAGAGTTCCCAAGTACTTGGAATCGGTTGTGGTCACGTGTTGTTGTTGTTGTACGGTTAGAAAATTGTTTTTTTCAAGCACGGAATTTAATTGGGCACATTTTAAGAAAGTGTTTGGGTCAGCAGTTATCAGCGGTGCAGCAGTGGTCCGTGTGGAAATCGTGAATGAATCAGAAATGTGGAGCATAATAGAATGGCGTGCATTCTCAATAAACTGAAGATGATGATGTTTTTCCTTGAGAAGAGTTGACGATGATATGTTTGCACTTCCAATGAGCCAATAACACTTGCCAAGAGTTATAAATAAAGATGCACAATTATGCAATGCCCATCATCCTGCTAATAGCGAGCAGAGGTGTAACTCGATTGGATTGGGGGGGGGGGGTGTCTATCTCACTAATGTTAGCTCCTCCAACCGCATCGTTAATTTATTTTAAAAAATCTTTGGGGGAAGGGGGTTGACGTCACCCTAATTACACATCTGCCCAGCAAGCACACTTTTGTAATACATGTTGTTTCACCTTTTCAGTGCATTCGCACAGCGAGCACAATTGGATAGTTTGGATGACAAGGGTCGCTATTTCTCTGTGTTTATTTCTTGTGGGAGTCCGGCCTTGAGCCAAGGACGCTTTACTGTACCGTGCCAAATTATTACGTCATGTGCACATTTATCACGACTAATTTTACAGAGGCCGACAACTGTAGTTGGCAAAATTTTTGTTCCCAAATTCTTAATTAACAAGGTGAAGAAGAAACACTTGGATTTCAAATGGATTTTTTAGAAGAGAGGTTGAAAAATAATTCCGTCTTTACCGAACTTCAGAAATACAAGAACTTTTTTTTCGTTTTTACCATTTGACACATGAACAGGGTAAACGGTAGCAATGAGATAATGAGAACTATATACGTGATTTTTTTAATGGAATTTGGCCAATTTTATAAAAATACTGGAGACATTGTTAAAACTTAATACAAAAATTGTATTGTAGTAATTATGAAGCAAAAATAAAAAGTAAACAAATATATCGATTATATTTGTTATATAATAAATTCAAAAGTCCTTCTTTTAGGAATTATAAAACGCTCCATATACACAAATCTCTGTTTTGCAACAAAATAATGTTACGTCTACTTAAAACAATGATATTAGGTTACTTTACATGTGACAACATAATCTTAAAAAATTTTAATTGTTGGAAATGTCACTCCATACCCCAAACCAGACATTTTCCTATTTTTGTGATTTTTAGCATGCTCTTTCTCTACCACTGAAGAATCAGCGAACAATATTTACTACGAATTCGCCTATTAACGCTTTGACCCTGTAATAGCAATGTCACAAGTCACAATCTACATACTAAGCAGCCTGCATTATTCTGAAATGGTTGGCCATGAGATGCAGTTGTCGTCATAAAATAAATTGAAATGTCACATTGTCACACAAAAAATTAGTCCAAGTATTTTTTAATCATTTAAGATGGAAATACTAATATTATCTACACACAATAAAATATTCTGATCGTAGCTACGTACATTTGTATGAGCTACGATGACGAACGAACGCCACCACATGTGTTCATTCTCAGAGAGTGATAAATAATAATCATAGTTAGAAGAAAGTGGCGAATTTTAATTAAGATCTGAATGTAATGAAACAGTGCTCAGTATTAATCTATGTACAAATTAAAGTATAAAAATCTTCCATTCAGTACGGTCTTGGTCGGTCCCTTTTCCTTCAAACATCAAAATCTCGATATAGGTTACGAATTTACGATTAAATTTTAACTTTTGATTATTTAAATCAACCAATCACAAAATTAATTAATTAAATAAAACGAAACAATCACTCACATTCCTTCGCCGCGCATTGGACCACCTCCCCTGCCGCCACGGTCGCCTCCACGTGAGCCTCCGCGGAATCCACCGCCACCGCCGCGATCACCGCGACCACGGAATCCCCCACGATCGCCTCCACCACGACCGCCTCCTCGTCCCCCACGACCTCCTCTGTCACCCCCTGAAAAAGATTCATCGTCGTTATCTGATAACACGTAAAACAGCCGTTATTTATCTCTTTCAAACACAATCTGTATGATCAAACGATTTTAAAAGCGGTAAACGTGTTTTAGCACACAAAGTATTGTAAAAATGGATGGAACGCACCTCGGAATCCTCCGCCACGACCACCTCCGCCTCCACGGCCTCCGGAACTGCCTCCTCCACCACCACCACCACCACCGCCGCCACCTCCAAACTCATCATCTATAAAATGTAAACAAATCAGGTTTTAAGTACCATTTAATTCACACTTTGCACGAATTCAATTTTTAACTGGTTTACCGGGTCGGGAGACTCCACAACGGTTGCATTCGGTTCTCCAAGCAAAATTCGTATTGCCACACCCACTGTCAGGGCATGTCCAATCACCCTCTCGACTAAAAGCTGTGAAAATGGAAAAAAATTAAAATAAAGTCTAGTTGTGCAAATTAACAGTTAATACAATCATAGAGGTATTTACGTGTAGGAGGGCCACCATCTCCCCTGGGGGGACCACCACTGCCCCGAGATCCACCACGCCCACCGCGGCCACCACCACCACGGTCCGATCCTCCACGATCCATTCCGTAGCCACCTCCTCCACCACCGCCGCCACCACCACCACCTCCGCCCATTCCACCACCGGAACCGTACGAAGAACTCCGCGTGGCCATCGATACTTTTATTACACATCCTTGGAATTCTTTTTCTAAAGACAAAATCATAAAGGCATTAATTTTCCTTTTTTATCTCCGAGTAAAACCAAATGAATTGAAGAATTATTGTAAAATCTGCAAACTCACGATCAAACCAGCTAATAGCTGACTTGGCTGCATCGGGGTCATCGTAGGTCACTGTACATTCTCCCTTAGGCTTCCCCGTCGCCTTATCCTTGTAGATCCATACTTTGGGCTTTCCAGTTTTCCGGTCAATCTACCAAAACCAAAAAACAACAATTTTACATCTTATAACTTCCCTTTTGATAATTTATAAAGTATTACAGTATAATCGATCTAGTGAGGGGGGACACATTTACTCAAGCTATTAAATGGACATCACAATTTCTGGTCAAAACAAGACAATTCCAAAATGTAGCAATGGAAGTATTATTGTTGTTAAGGTTCTAACCTTTACGATTCCGATGGCTCCAAAATAATCAGCAATGTCTGCCTCGGAAGCAGTGGGTGGAAGTCCTGACACGAACACGCAATCTCCACGATCCTCATAACCGCCACCACCGCCGCTACTGCCACCGCTGAAGCCTATGTGAAACATTGAAATACCCGATTAGATTTTTTTTCAAACATGCAAATAGTGAATATACACGATCAGCTAAAGGTGGGTTGTAGGCATTTATAGGTAAACATTAGGCAGTAAGGTAGCCCCCTACCTTCCACTAATTTAATATGCGTGTAAAGTAAAGCTAACAATATAATCATATAAACAGCAGGTAAGTAGTAATAGTATTCATGTAAGTTTGTGTATCTACGGAATTTTTAGTCGGCAATTGTCAAAGATTTTTAAAAATATTCATCCCCCTATCACCTATCTACTAGATTTTTCATTATTTCTCTATCATCGTTGTTAAATTAAATTCAATTTCCGTTGAGTGCACTTTTAATTTTTTCTACTTAAAAATTATTCGTCCAAGGAAAAATATTTTCGACCCACGTGGCTTGTGACTTACAATAAAAAGTTAATAAGTCATCACTACTCATTTACTCACTCAAACCGTGTTCCCTCTGCACAAATTCAATTTTTCATTTCGGTTTACTCGACGTCGTGCCTTTATTTAATGATTATACCCACTCAGCTAATAAATGATGACTCCGTCGTCTCACCCACCTATAAAATAAATTTACTCCATTGTTGTTGTCTAAGAACACCCATGATTTAAAATAATTAGAGGTCGTCAATAAACTATTTACAACCAACAAAAACCAAAGAACAGTTGATAGAACGCGATTTTTACGAATTATTCCTAGAAGCCTATTAAAATATTTGTATACTTTTCCCATTAAGTACCCTTCTAGATGTTTCATGCAGATATTCGAGCGAGCAACCATTTTAAAAAAATTGTTCATTAGTTAGCGATTATTAGCAATACAACAGTAGATTTATAAACCAACAACGACGACTCGAATGTATTGTTGTATACCTGACCTACTTATTATCTTCAAAGTTCATTCAACCGAACGTGTTATTCGTATTTTAACCGTTAACGTAGTGAATCGTAATCGTAAACACAGCTGTTTTCTATTGTTGACAACGCACTCTCTACAGACTGTAAAAATAGTCATTCGATGGCCCAACAACTGTGCTCTACCCGTCTACCCCTGTCTGTCATGTCAGGAATATTTATTAGCTGTTGCTGATAACGTTGAGTACGAGAGGAGCGAATAATAAAATATAAACACACACTAGCAATTATATATAGATATATAATACTATATAGACCAATTGAACTATAGAATTCAATCAACAAACAAACTACAATAAAGTCAAAGAGTCAATCGTCATAAAGAAAAGTAACGAACGGAGATGGTTTTTTGCAAATTGTTACCTTTGGAAGGGTACGACCCTTGCTTAGAAGAGGAGCTAAAAAGACACAAGACACTTCAGTTGAATTTTGACACTCCAACAATTTTCCAACATCAACATCCGGACAAACTTTCGATTGTTTTAGTACTATCAAATCTTAACGTGTGTGTAGAACTAGAAGTAATTTTCTCTTCCTAAATTCCAGTACAGTACCGCCCACAAAACGGTACACAGAATGATGCTGATTGTTAGTTAATTAATTATTTTTGTAGATATTATCCATAGACATTTGTATGTATACATTATATAGCAACCATTAATCATTACACCAACCAATTATCTTTTTACATCATTATAGAATCACACCATTAATTTCTTACATTGAATAAACACCAAATCATTAATTAATCGTCCCTCAACAATTCAATAAATATTTCTACTAATACGTTTTAAATATTGAACACAATGTTTTCAAGAATTTTTACTTTGTGTCAGCTGCCCCGTTGTTTAAGTCTGACCTTCTCATTCAGTCAGTCATAACTATTTTTCTATCCTAAATTTTTTACTCTAATTTTTCCCACTTGTATTTTATTCCCCGTTTATTTTATTGATTTTGTCTTTTCAAAACTTTATTTAGTACTACCAACAGACGATTTTTTTTACGTTCTGACGAAAATACATATTATTTTGATGAAATATACATTCAAGATTCAAGAAGAACAATCTACAGTAATTATTCCTGTTTACCTGGGATAGACTAAAACGAGAATGATACTACACATTTTGTACACTATTCCAATTTCAATTAAAACCATTGCTAAACCGTACATATATATATTTACACCAAAACTGAAAAGGTATTTTGTCTTTTGTACACCAACACGAAAAAAGTCGTTTCAGTTCTTCTAATTAATACTCGACAAATAACAAACCATTCATCTGGACTAAGATTACACATTTATCTAAACAAATTGCAAACGAATACCGTTTTCTGATATAAAAAGTAATGTTAATCTGAACTCGTGAGTTCTACGAATATTTATGGACTTTGTAGCTCCGTCCAATATATCACTTACTCTTAATATTATGTCCTTCATCCCAATCTGCAACTTAAAATTGATACGACATGCTTTTTTATTACTCCCGCTAGAGCTATGACTAATTTTTTCGTTTAGTACACGTACAGTTGACACTGACACTATATAGAGGACTACAAAAATGAATATTACAATCAGCTGGTCGTTAATAAAATGTAAATAACCACTAGCTTATTAGAAATTGTGTAATATTGAACTTCGTATCGTAAAGATAATTTTTGTTTCTGTGTACTGAACTCCGAAAACTTTCCGATTTACTCCATTGATTGACTGATTTGATACCTGTAATAAAACTGAACACTCGAAACGAAACAATCAATATCAATCCAAACACACCAATATGATCATTTCCTCAGTTCATCATAGATTCAGTAATTAAATTACAGAAGCTATTTATCAATATTATTTAATTGCAGTTATTGAAACATATATTATTTAATAATCTCAAGCAAAGATTAATTCGAATGTCTGCACAGTCTGCAGTTCAGGCAGGAAACAACTACATCCAAATTCAAACTGACTGATCGCATCTTGTAGAGAGTAGATCAGATCACACGACAGAATAAGAACGAATGACTGTGTAATTCATTAACTACCTTTTTGAAAATATTCAATGTCAATTACTTTCTACACTCACTCCCTCTAATACAACAAATTATGTTAATTGGAGAGAATTTACTAAAATAGTGAAGTTGTGAAAAGGTCGGCTTACTTGTATCCTCCGCCGCCGCTGCCCCCTCGGCCCCCGTAACCACTACCTCCTCCGCCCCCACCGCCGCCACCTAAATCCATTACGAATGCAAATTGTTTGAAATGTATTTCTGTTTCCATAACGGTTTTAGCAATGATAAGTAAAGGGAAAAAGAAAAGGTAAAAATGTGGAAAGATTTTGTACCGTAACCTCCTTGGTAGCCGCCTCCACCCCCACCACCCTGAGGAGCCGAACTGCCGTATCCTCCTGAAGAATATTGTCCGTTGCCACTGACGGTCGAGCCATAGGAACCGCCACCACCACCACCGTAGTCCGAGTAGCCACCCCCAGGGGCACTTTGTGGACCACCCGCCGCTGGCTGTTGACCGTAACCACCTCCCCCTCCGTAGCTTCCACCGCCTGTGTAATCAACAGTTTCTACATCTTTACATCTTTCCACACTTTCACACAGTAAAATTGTAGAAAGGAGGAAAGGGGGAAAAATCAAAAGCACTAACCAGCTGGGGCACCGTAATTATAGTTGGGGGCTGCCGCAGCGGCTCCTCCGAACCCGCCATCTCCTCTTCCTCCGCCAACGGCCCCTCCGGTCGCATCATAAGAATTGTAGGATCCCCAAGAACCTCCTCCTCCACCTGTGCTTCCGTTTCCAGCAGCTCCATAGGAACTTTGGTCGTAGCCGGCAGCTGGTGGTGGGGCTCCATAGTTTGCACCCCCCATTGTACCCCCACCACCACCGTAATTGCCTCCTCCATAACCCCCACTCGCTTGACCGTAGCCGGAGTACTCTGTATAAGAAAATAAAAAAACATTTAACGTCAATTAATTTAAAGAAATACTTTGAATGAGGTAAAGTGCTCTAAGCGCTGACCAGATTCCTAGAATCTGGGGTGCCGACAGTTAGAAAAATAACCAGGACTAATAAAAATCGAATACAAGGTCAATTTTCACAGGACTACTTAATTTGTTGTATATAACCAGTATAAATAAATAAACTTCAACTTAGTACTGTAATTTGTAATCAGTTAGTTTATAATTTAAATTTACTTACGATTATCACCCATTTCACAAACAATTTATTGAATTTTGTACGCTGACTTTATGGCTGTCAGGCCGAAGCGCTGTAAAATGAATGATCCAGAAGAAATAACCGACTTCTGTTCAGCACCACTCCGTCGTTAGGTATGTCTGAGACTGTTGTGCAGTACAACTTGTACTGTATGAGTGCGTGACTCGCCTTCAACTGCTTGCCCGGCCTCAGAGCGTCTCTATTCTTAGCAAGTCCAATGGCCGTTGCAGTTTAACGCATTCCCGCAGCGGACGACACTTACCGCTTACTAAAACTCAAATGCCGCAAGCAAACTGCAATCGTTATTTGTTTGCGTGGCATTTCAAGCACTTTGCAATAATTTGCAAATTAGCACAAAATGAGAAATTAACTTGGATAACCAAAATTCAGCTGGAAATTAATTATTTCGACTTGTAAATGTCTTCGTTCGATTAATATGGCGGTAAAACTGCAAACTATGGGAAACTCTTTTGTAATTAATTTTGTGTTCATTTTGAAAAGTTTTGATGGGAAATTGTTGATGGTTTTTAAGGAAAATCGATGCCATCAATTATCAACTTGGTACTCACATGCCCCATAATATTTTTACGCACATTTTCTTAAAAAACTGTCATTTGAAGATAATCATACATCAAGATGAGACTGATTATAGACTACAAAACTCTCTGGTACTCTAATAATTGATTTTGCATTTATTAAACTTGGAAACAATCGTTCGTTGTATATTTACATTTTTTGAATTTTTACGCTAGTAGGAATTAACACGTTGCTCAATTAGTATTATATAATTTAATAATTTAAGTATAGATTTGTACTAGAGGAAAAATCAAAAATATCAACTGAAGAATTTTTTATCGCACTGCACCGGTAATGTTGTACTAAGGTAATGTAAAAGATACCTAAACATTTTAATCCGTTTTGTATTAATTGTATCCTAATACTAAACACTAATGAAATGGTACAATTTTTGAAACATGGTAATCAATGCTATCTTTTCTACAATCTGGACAATAAACTACAAAATATTTTTGAAAGCGTATTACAGACAAAGGTTGTGTGGGTGTAATAATATAAATAGAGAGGTTAGAGGTACGCATGTGTGAATTAATTCCTAATGGATTGAATTCTGGAGGAAAGAGAGTCCCCGTTTTTTCTGAAATAAATCGTGTGAGTTGACTCCTTCCCCCACTAGGGAGGTCAAGGGTTTCAGAGCCTTGGCTCGTATGGCATCATGAATATTCGGGTTGTATGGCGAGAAACGGATATAATGTGGATCCTTCAGACCTTCGGGTGGTTCATCGTACATGTGCTTTTGTGACGTGGAAATTTCCCGCTCACAGCGAATGGCAAATTTATCGAACGAGCTGTCATGCCTACCAAAAAAGTTTTAAAAAAATTAGTTTTCATGAATACTGACTCTGTGTGATATTCAGGGCGAACTTACAGGTCAGCGGCGTGCTTGTTGACAGGAAAGGAAGTGTCGATTTTGTAGAAGGATGAGCGAACACATTTTAGGATTTGCCAAATGTGGTTGCTTGACCTTTGCCAAGAGGTGCGGAAGTGCCTTTTGATATCGAGCGTACCGCGGGTGGGATGCACTTGAGGATGATAAACTGATGGGGTCATCGTCACCAACTTTGCAAAAAGTAATTAAATGTTTTAATAAGTGACCCTAATTATATGTGTAGATTATTACTTAAATTATAATGTGTATGGCCATACTGACCGGCAGAGTATGCGAATCAGGAAAATTCTCGTGAAACTTGATGATAAAGCGGAACACACCCCCTTGGTAGGGTCCATGATGAATAAACAGTACTCCAAACCATTCTGAAGAACAAAACAAAAGAAAATAGTCAACTTTTTAACTAATTGCTCCAACGATTGACGAACCCAATTAATATTAATATAACTTTAGGATTAGCAAAAAGGATTGTCACTCGTGCGTCAAATTTCTTTTTTGAGTACGCTTTACTTACGGAATGGGGATTTGGCTGAAGGAATGACGTACAGTCCTCCCAATTTCTGCTGACTCGTCAGTAGACAACTGCAAACAATAGTCAATTATAACCATGGATATTATTGTAAAGCGATAATTTATTGTTAAAATTAAAATAAGACAATAAAAGCTAACTATTCGGATGTGAGGTATGATTCTCGTAAAAGCGGTCCTAAAACTGTTGGACAGAAGACGACGGGAAGATTACTCGCTTTGTTGTCAATATGTCTTACGGAGAGTGAAGGGGAGAGGTCATTCTGTTCGTCAGTCGTGATGACTGCCCTTTGCACGTTCTCTCGAGTCTCCATCCTAATTAAACCCGATTTAACGAATCCAACTTTTATGACTTATTCTTCCCATTCACACCCCAAAATACAAACTATTACTCCTCCTAGACTAAATACAATAAATGCATAATTTAATTCAGTAGGAATTAGGAATCACTGACGATCCTGAATTGCCAATCGTTCAAACAATCTAAAAACGTAGTTATTGTTTCGCACAGCTTAAATGTTGTTATCACAAAACTAAAATCTCGTCCTTGAATTGTGTTTACTTACAGGTCGCAGTAATTAGTCGCCCACCTTCCACTTTCTCCATTGTACACGGTAATTTGTATTGTATAATTGTATTGTATTGTATTCTTCCGTTTGATTCATTTCTCAATGAGAAATTCTCATTCTCATCATCTCATCTTCAATCTCTCTCACTCCCTCCCTGCCATAGAGGCAGCAGGCAGGGGCGGATCCGTCGAGGGGGGAGTCAGATTGAATTACATGGGCACCATAAACAGAAGTTCTGCCGTAATAAGGCCGAAAAAAAACTTGGTCAGTACTTAAACCACATTTTGGAAAGAAAATGTGTAAATGTATGTATAGCGCAACTGAAACCGAGTGCCACAGGCGAAAAATTTAGTTTTTTTTGCAAAAATCTAATTATCAAGTTACACTTAAAACCCTAACCTAGATCCGCCCTTGCATAGAGGTACTATTATATAGAGGTCCCAGGCCAGCCCAAAATTAAAAAAATATGCCCAGCCCAGCCCAAAATTTTTTCAAAAAAATGCCCAGCCCAGCACAGATTTTTCCCCAAAAATGCCCAGTGCCCATTGACACTACTAAAAAATGTCCACGGCTGAGTTTAGGAGGTTGGATTCCATTTTATGATCTTGGGAAACATAAATTCAGCCGTAAGGCCGAAAGTTCTTTGTTACACTCGCATAAAACGAGTAAATACAAAACCTTATTTTGGAAAGAAACTATGTGAATTTTGTACCAAGTGTTGTAAAATAGATTAAATAACCTAAATCATAACCAATTCACAAAAAACACTAGCAAAAAGCAAGAAAAAATGTCGAAATTAGTAATTGTGATAATAAAAGGAAGATGGCTTAATGTCTCAAAAAAACTACAATATTGGGCAGCGGGCATTGACTGTAAAATGGCCAGACCAGCCCAAGAATTTGTAAAAATAAAATGCCAAGCCCAGCCCAGCCCAGGCGGGCATTTTTGGATGCCCCCTCACCTCTGTAATATGATAAATTTATACCTCCCTGCCCTGGCTTTCTATTGTATTTGTGGTGTTACATAATAAGTTTTAATTATGATCTTTATACTCTAGATGTGGTACATAATGGTTTATTAATTATAATCCCCAGATGTTTGAGATGCTTTAAAATTACAATTTCTACACCGTTTAAATATTTTTGATTATTTAATCATTTTAAAATTAACGCATTAACGCGTTTACTTCTTTTTTTAATTCCAATTCTTTTCGTAAAGTTAAAGGACAAATTTTATAATAAATACTGATTAATTATTACAATATAAATATCCATAAAATCAAATCGTTTGAGAATTTCTTTAAATAAGAAAATATGTATTATGCGTTTAACGTGTTTAAGGTGGCGCACAAGACATTCTCTATTGCACAAACTGTTGTATACATTGATAAAATTGGTAACAAATCCTTGTGCCGTTTCCCGATTGGTGATGTATTTCAAAATGGAAGGCGTGAACATAGAGTCATGGAATTAAATTTTTGCCTTTTTTGTGAAGAATGTCATGACTGCATTCATGCAATCCTCTGATTGCCACCTTTCCTCCAATCTGGTGCATTCGGCAGCGTTGATTTCATGCAGTTTTGCCCTCTCCCTTCCCCGGATTAGCTCCTTCGAGTAAATTAATGACTGCAAATAACAGTGTCAATAATACTATTAAAAATGCTCAATAAGAGAAAAATTGTTACTGATCTTAATTTAGTTAGTGTTTATAGATTGAAATACTTTAACGGGAAGTTTAGCCATTGCGTTTATCCTTTGCCAAGCTTCAGCCTGGAGCCTGTCATCTGGAAACACTTTAGTTATTAAACCGCAAGCCTCTGCTTCTTTGGACGTAATTTTGGAGTTGAAGAGGAGTAGCTCACTCGCCTGCACAAAAATAAATCAAATTAAAATGCAAAAAAATTATTCATCCTGTCGAAGTAGAAAAGTAAAATTGAATATTGAATATTGTGTTCCTCTAAATTAACCTTTGCATAGCCCATTACTCGTGGAAACGTGTACGATGAACAACCTTCAGGAGATTGACCCAACGAGCTGAACGGGGTCGTAAAAATTGCCTAGTAAAAGAGCATTTGCTATCAGAAGACACATTGGATTGCTTAGTGTGTTAAGTTATAAGTAACAGAAAATAAGTAAAAATTGTAAAGTTCATCGGTCGGGTGAACTATTGTTTTGTGTTATTATCTCTGGATTAAGAATGCTTTCGTTTAGATTAAAATGTTTTCAAATGGGGATCCACCTTTTGTATGGCATTAAATGATTTGTTGATATTAAGGATGATTACTATAATCATGAATAATAATTAATATTAATTTGGTGTTCATGGATTAAGAATTACTTTTACCAAAGATGTTGCGAATTATTAAGAATTCAAGATCCATTAGTCTTTATTATGGATTTTGCAAACTCTGAAAACGCTTTTGTGATTTGGTGTGAGCTCAAAATTGGGAAAATGTGAAAGACTAAAAGTGTGTACCTTGTCGGTGGCGTATACAATGTCACACAGACCCAAAACGGTCACTCCAATTCCCACGGCAGACCCGTTTAAAAGTGCAATCAAAGGTTTCTTACAATCAATGTAGGAAGCAATGTACGTTCTAAGAAAAAAAAAATCAATACAAAATATTTCACACAATGACGTAATTCAGAAAAATTACATTGTCGAAATATGTGTAATATGAACTTACTGCAAAATCCCACGGGCCGTTGCTGCCATTTGGGGAACATCCGTCATTTTAATACTTGTAAAATTGGACAAATCGTTGCCACTGGTAAAAAAGTCTCCTTGTCCGGTAAGTACGACAATATTCGTATTTGGATCGTCATTGGCTTCATTGAGAGCTTTGGTCAAAGCCGCATACATCTGGTTCACAAATTAACGACGAAAAACATTTTTAAATGCACCAATAACTATAATTTAAAAAAACTGACGATTATACTATTACTGTATCTAGGTTAACGTTTCACGATTGATAGTTTAAATTACTAGGTACGTCAACAGGTGAGCTGAAACGTAAGAAAACTCATTACTTCAGTGGTTAGAGCGTTTTTCTTAGTGGGGCGGCAGAGTGTGATTGTTTTGATGCCGTTTTCTATTGTGATCATAACTCCATCTCCGTCTTCTTTACTGGCTTTTGGTGCAGAACCCGCTGAGCCACCACCACCGGCGCTCTCGAACAGACTGTTAATCATTTCAATGTATTCGGATTTAGCTTCATCCTGCAAATTCAATTTTTAAAAATTACTAACTTTCTATTTTTTGCTAATTTTTAAACCCAAAAAATGTAATAATTCTTACCAGTTGTGGGATAAAATGTTTTTGTGTATTTGGTTATTCGTGTGTTAAAAATGGAAAGACGTCGTTATCACGAACCTTTGATTTATCACCAAGTTCGCTCCAGGCTTCCCATTTAGCTTTGCCGACGAGGTCCATCATTCCAGGCTTTTTTGTATTCACTTTGCCCACAGTGGCCTGTTTGTACAAGCCATACAGTTTCAGCTTATCTTGATTTGACGCAGCAGGGGCCGACGTCGAATTATCGACAGCTTCTTCAAATGTCGCGAATTTTTTCATTAGAGCCTGTGAAGTGCAAATGTACCGTGGCAGATGAGGCAGCACCAATTGAAAATTCTGTTGCGCCAGCTGAGGTCGATGCAATCTGTTATCAATCATCACCATTTGACATTCAGATTACATTCATCATTATATTCACTTCTATTATGCAATGTGACATTATCACAACTATTTTTACTTGCTTTTCATATAAAATAATTAATTTACAATAATATTATTACCTTAATAGCCTCGACACCGTTAAGGAAATACCTTGCATAATTTTGAAGCGCCGCGGGCCGCGACCACAATTCAAAGTTTTCAAAGCGCCTCCTAATGTTAACGGCTAATGTATTGTTTTTACACTATTTATTGTTGAATTGTCTTTATATATGCACTACTGTATGTGTGAGTTATTTGTGTCGTTATCTAATGGACAAAAAGGAGAGAAAAAGTGAACTAACAACAAAACTGAACGCAACAAGCAACCCACATTCAATGAAAAGTACAAATGTTTTTATGGCTTGGTTAGGAGGCAATTATGAGCTTTGTGTTGTGATAATAATTTGTACACTGTGGTTAGCAAGGCTCTTATTGGTTGGTTGGGTGCCACAGCCACACATGCCACAACAGTCTGTAATTATGTTGTATCACTCATATTAATTGGACGTGTGGGTACAAAGTACAAAGTTCTCAACCTCAGCCGATCTCCCACAGAACAATGCTAATTGCCTAATAAAAAAAGACAAGGACAAATTTCAACTCAAACCATATTTCGTTGCCACGCTCATTCGCACTATTTAGCACATACTATACTGCGCATCCCCCTTCTGATCCATTCCCATTCACTAGTCTACTACTAAGACCCGAATATCTTGAACGAATCTGAATTTCTGAATATCAATTCAGGGTCTACTTTCCTTCTAAAGAATTTGTTGTTTATTTTAAAAAAATACTTTCAGTATCGTATTCAGCTACATCTGTGCTGCTTAATTTGTAATTATAAAGTCACGTATACGAAGGTGCAAATATTGCAATTCTGTGCTATGATTGAGATTTAAGCTTGGTAATTATAGAAAAAACGTAATGTTGAAGGGTGGGGGTTCACGTAGGGTGCAATCCAATTAAGTTAGTAGTAAAGGAGCAAGTTACTCCATTGCATTCAAATCAGAGAAGGCTATCGCTCTGTGATTGAGAGCCTGTCGTCTCTTTCTCAGATTAGGGGAAGAAGGTTGAAACACGTGCTAAAACAGGAAAATGGTGGCAACACACATTGTTAGCATTCCCAGAGAGTGAACCGCTCCAACGTCAAATTCAACATCTTATGTACATGGAGACATACATTAGATGTGGGTGGGTATTGCTTTTATAAATCACCCGCACAAATAATTTTATAAATTCGCAGGTCTACCCATCCAGTCTACTTAAACAAAAGCGCATTTCAAGGCAAAACCGTAGGGAAATCAGGCAATGACCACCACATTGGTCTTATGAAATATATCAACTTACCATTGACACCATTAAAATATACACATGGTCATTTAAAGCATGCAGAATTTAATCATGTGCTCCATTGTTATTATCCAGAAACGAATTATTTTTAATTGGCCCCCGATTATGTCGACGACCGCCCCTGAATAGATAACAATGGAGTGCACCCTTATACTCTGCATTCTAAAACATCAAAATTGTCAAGGGGGCATCTGTGGGTTACAGTCAACATTTTTTAAATGAATGATTTTACAATTGCAACACTTAGAATGCTAAAAACATTATTTTGTCAACATTTAATTTATAAGGGGCCCCAAATTATGTCGACGTCCGTTCCTGGATAATAACAATGGAGCACATGATTAAATTCTACATGCTTTAAATGACCATGTGTATATTTTAATGGTGTCAATGGTAAGTTGATATATTTCA
>JABASC010001943.1:0-20111 GCA_019776185.1 Plutomurus gul | reverse complement strand
AACAGCAAAAAAGCATCAATAAAGCAAAAAAGCACAAAAATCCGAAATTGCCTCTGCTTTTTTGCTTTTTAGCGAACCCTGATTAGTATTAAAGCGACAATGCTAAACACGTACATACATTATAAAATTGATATATTATTAGACTATAGACTATATAGACAAATGTCTATTGTACTCGTCCAAGTTTACACTTAAGCAATAGTCTAAAGTGTGAGCAATGCGAACGAGCCACACTGTACATACATGCACAGCTTATCAATATTATAAATATATATTTAATAGGAGGAAAATTGTCAGGATGGGGATAGGATAGATTAATTGTTTCACTAGAGCAATTGTTTCAGGCAACAAATAAATGAGTAGGTAGACAACACAGTTCTCCATAGAAAAGGGACGCTATTATAATGTATAGCGTGGTATACATAGTCATGATGATGTAAACTTGGTGCCTGCCACCAAAAGAAACGTTACGGCAATCAAGAAGGTAGGTTTTAATGTAATGTTTTAATGGATGAAATTCGATGCGACGCGACGCTCTCCTACAATTCTTGTGCTTGATTGTCTGTGAGCACGTTTTATTGGTGCATCCACCAAAGGATACTTAAGGAAGAAGACAAACGCATATAATTAAGACATAAATTATTATTATTATGTCTATTATGCTTTTTAGTGAAATGAAGCGGGGCTTGAATAAATTCATGAGAGTTTCGCTGTTGTAACTTTAATACGCTCACTGTACAATGCTGTACACTAAAGTCAATGTTAATGCTACTAAGTCAAAGTCCTACATAGTAGAGCGATTCCGCACACATTGATATGTACATGTAAATAATAGGATACTAAGTCATTTTAATGCGCCAGAACTGCTCGGAATACGTGGAGTAGCTTTTAGCCACTACCCAATCATTAAACGGATACGAAAGATGATAAAGTGAAACAGTGAGATAGAAGTACACAGAGAATATTCTAAATAAAAAGACAGAAATTCTTTTTTAGCATACGTTCCTATGTATTTTGCATTTTGCATGAGTGGGTGCTAGGAAATATGTGTATCCTCCAGATATTGATATAGAGCGAGATCGTAAATATCCATTTACCCATTAAATTGTGTGTACATGTAAAATATTGCATCCTATACAAGAATGTGCACAGCCCGCTCTCCAACGCCTTCCAATAGACTAGACAATGAAATTAGTCTTGTAGCTGGTCATTACTGATAGAAAAGAGGTGCGACTAATCCAACGAGTTGGAGGTTTTTATGGGATCAGTTTCTATTTCCATTACAAATATAGGTGGCCACCATCAACGTTTTAGCAGTCTTTGCGGTCTGCGGTCAATTGCTCACGTGGCATGATTCATTGCCAATATATTTTTATCATTTTGTCCGAATAAAATTATAAAGTACCAAATTCAGATTTTGCAAGGTGTAAACATGTGTAGAAACTTATATGTTTAAATTTGCAATGCGGCGTAAATGTAAATTTTCTGAATAAATATGTGCATTTATGATCGTTATCGAAACATGTTCATAATCTGAATCTAGGTAAATCGATGAAGCAGCCGTAAGAGACGAAAGGAAAAGTTTCAGTTCATAGATGATTAATAAAAGTTAATTTTGCTCAAATGATATAATTATAATGTTGGGATATCTAAAGAATGCGTTCGGATTATAGGTTGATGCAGTTTTCTTAGTCTGCATCTTTGTCTTTGTCTTTCGAATTATTTTAATTATATTTGTGTGCATAGCCAATAGCTATACTAATTCTAGAGATAAACACATTTTCTGCAGATTAGTTGTACGAACACAAGTTAGAGACAAATTAGCAAAAACAGATAGGGAGAACAAGGCATTAGTAGTACAGGTAATTGAATAGCAACTGAGTTTTTAATGTTGCAGGAAATCCAGGATAACGTATATATGAGATCATAACATGCAGACTGTATACGTGTAGAGACTAGGTACTACTTACTTTGTATTAGACAAGTTGTAACTCATCTGAGAACGAACTGAGCACACACAGTGATCAATGCGAACCGCTCACTTACCATATCTCATCTGTAGGCAAGAAGAACACAGAGCGACAGGAGAAAAACAATTGTGACCAACACCCACGTCCAATTTGCACGTGTTTTCCTAAGAAATCACTAGAATGAGAGACTCGCTAAACTAACGCATTCAGTTTAATGAACAACAACTTATCTCCTGCAGGTAGACAGCGTACACCGTCTCAACTACTTAGCCACATCCTCAGCAAAAATGTACGGAAAAATTTATGTTCTCCGGTAATTTTTTGCCAATCTATTCTTAATTGGCTATAAAATTTACATACAGACTCTATCAAAATTCTGCTGAACTGCAGACAATGTGTGTAGTGCAATTTTACCTTATTACTTTAAATATATTATTGTTATTATTATTTTCATACAAAACTTCTCTGTGTACACAGATTTAGCTTGTACGATATCATATTTTATTTGCAGTTATCCATTAAATCACCCCACTTAATATATACATAAAATGTTTTGGATTTTTGTCCATTGAAATGTTATGTTTTTTTTGCGTATGAACATTCTTGTACTCTTATTAATTGACTGTATGATCACAGAAAATAACTGAAGAATTCACCTGCTCCTTTTAATTGCGATTACGTCAACTGTTGTGAATTTCACAGATCCTCCTACTCGTTGACTCAGGAAAGCGAATACATTCACATGCGTGCATAGATCGTCTGAAAGAATTCTCTTGGACTTGGCAGTGAAAAGATAAGCTCTTATAACTAAAAGAGCCGAGGAAAGGGTAAACCATCCGTCTCATCTCACCTCTGCTCACCTCTCTCTCTCTCTCTCTCCATACCTTAACACATACACACACACACACATACGAAATGCTACTACGACGGTATAAGAGTTGGAGAAAAAAACACCTGAAGAATTCAAAGAATTCCAAGCTTTCAGCTTATTGCGGCACGCAGTCACTCACTCGGCTCAAAACTGAACTCTCGAAGATACTTGTAACCTACGTTGCCATAATAAAACACATATCTGTACAAATAACTTCAAATGCAGATGAAGAGAGTCTTTCTGTTCACAGACTTTTAAAGAGTCAAAGTAAAGTCTCTTAAAATGATTTGAACACGAACGCACAGAAATTATATAATGTATAAAATCACATGCAAGTCACGCAGTCCCCACCTTTAATACCCTTCCATTTGCTGTTTCTTATTTCTACTACCTAAACCTACGACCACATCACCATTTTCAGCCGCAGTACTAATAGAAGATTTAGTGTGCACGTCCATCCTCCATTCAATCCGAGAATCCGAAGAAGAATTTCCTTTTATTTGTAAATTACACTAAAAATATTTTCGTAATAAGTGAGGAATCAGAATCTCTCTCTCCCATTCCATAGCATCTGTCCTTAGTGACTAATGTAATAAGCACACATTCTCTGCTACTACAGGACTTCCAATATATCTTTTGCAGGGGTCCACAGCCCTCCACAGCAATCCGCCACGTAAGTCAATCATACAGTCTTGTAAGAATTTTTTTGCGGTTCCCACGTGGATATATAATTCATCTACCATGCTCAAGAGATTGCAGGCGCACCAAGCGCTTCACTTAGAAAAATGTGAAAAATTGTCAATTTTTGGCGTATTATTAATTTTTTAAAACTGACTTCACACACGAACTCTAGATTCCATATTTGACGAGCACAAAAACATACATTATAATCAGTACAACTTGATTTTTGGACGTTGTAGTGAAATTTTTGAAAATGACGAATTTTGGGTGAAAAGTAAAATTCAAACTTCACCTATTCTAATGAAACTTTGTGTGCTCGTCAAATATGGAATCCTGAGTTTGTGTGTAAAGTCAGTTTTTTAAAAGCTTCTAAACGAAATGCTGTGTGCGCCTGCAATCGCTTTTATGTGAGATGAATTATACATATATCATAAGAACCACAAAAAGATCTTCATTTCCTCAGAGGGCTGTGGACGCCTGAAAAGCACATATTGGACGCCCTGTAACACAGCTAGCATCCAGTTAATGGCAATATGTAGTAGCAAAAGCAATAAGACAGACAAGTCAGACTCAGTCAGAACAGGACAGGAATGGCATGCGGTGGTTTGGTTGGGTTGCTGGCGTCAGTCTCAACTCAAGTCTCAAAGATCATCAAGTCATGCCAACAAGCACAGAATTGAATTAAATCCAAGTCCAGGCTAGCCGGCTGCTACTTACTCATATATTAAAACTACACGTACTACGTACACATATGTACGGCCAGTACCTATGCGATAAACATTGTTGGCATTAGTACAAAGAATGGCTCTATGGCCATCGAATTGCAACAATTCCTTTAGTCAACTCGCTTCATATCGACTTTTCAAGTCCAGTTCAGATTGCATTGTCACTGCACTGCAATATAATGCAATAATCTACAAAGAATCTCCCTCATTGCATTATGTGACCAGTTCACTCTTACTATTACTTTTACTACTATTACTACAATAGAACAATACAAATAAAAGCGTCGAGATACATAGTATTCACATATTTAAAAAAGATTCTTTCGAAACAAAATGTATATCCGAATCTGTACTACAAAGATGTACAACAGATATACTTAATAATGATCTCATCAAGATTTGAATTCATTTGACCCTCTCCGCTCACTTACCGTAGAAGAGGAAATCGATACAGGTAGGATCCAATAATCTAGAAGAGTCGTTCTCATGTAAACTACATAAATACATCATTCTGATAGTACGTGGTGGTAATGTGATAAGATGATGTTCTCCTGCAACTATTACAGATACTCCTCTTTCTCTCATCCACACTGCCTGCATTGAGTCAGAGAGAGAGAGAGAGAGTCAGGCCATATAATAACAGATGCAATGGTGATTTCGTTTGGCTTCACATTCCACCACCTTCCTCCACGTCCATCCAACGAGAGCACAAAGTCAGCATCAAGTCTTTAGCTAAAGGTAAGGTAAGTTAAGGTAAAATGCAAGTTGATCGCCAGAAGCTACAGTTGCTTGGTATGCCATACCAAGGTGTTGCCGGAAAAAATCCCTTTGGCTTAATATGTTATCCTATCCTGTGCTATGCTCTCTGTGTATGGATGTTATTTGTACTCGCACTCCAAGTACTCATTACTATCTGTGTGTGTATCTGCGAAGGAATCCTTACACTTACACTCACACTCTGCACATTGTAGACTACATAACGTGCCTTCAGCACATTACATTACATTGTTATCTGTATTATTACCTAGCCAAGAGATTCTTTAAGGGATTTTCCTAAGTTGACTCAACTAATGCGGCTCGCGTTCCACAATACGTTCTCACATATACTATTACACATATATTTAAGAGTATAATGCACACATATACAGTGCAATGAAAATATAATAGTAGGTACGCACACTGTAACCTAGAAACTATGCGCTTTACATATACGAATCCTGTTGACTTTACTTGTACAAGCTCTTATATTGCATTATTATTAGTCACCCGAATGGTTTCCCTTATATACACACAATACACAAAGTTTGCAGTCTTAGGAGTCGTGTGTCCTGTTGCTCGGTATGTGATGTTATATTATAGTACTTATATAGGATGTGTATATATGTACATACGTAACGTAATGGATGGATATGTTACGTGTACATACATATATGTATGCATTGTGTGGTGTGGTCGTTTTATGTATGTTGTGATGTTTTAATACTCCTTCACCTTCTGTCCGTGTGTATTGTATTGTGGAGGCATTATCTCTCTTACGTTTGTTCCATTATACACTTTATTACATAGATCGGGAGATGGGCCAGCAGAACATGTAGGTAAAGTCAATAGCTACTACTACCTTCTTGTAGTAATACATGCACGGTGTATGTATGTGTGTGTGTGTGTGTGGATGAAACGTTGTGGTAAGCCAAGTCAAGTCAAGCAAGCGAGTCCAGGACTCGTCTCGTCTCATCTCATCTCATCATCACATCAGCTATTCCTTCGCTCAGCTTCCAGCTTTCAGCATCACCACCAAATATCAGCATGAGATTCGTATATTTACTATACTGATTTCATGTTGACTGCGGACTGGATTGACTTGGACTGGACTTAGCAACTTGGCTACTCACTCAGTTCATATTACATTGAACGTGGTGCACACACACATTCACTCTCCATTTCAATTCAGCTGCTGCAGTAGTGGCACATTCCTTCGTAGTACTTTGTTTAACGGTTACTGTCACTGTCAACTGTTGTGATTGTGAGTGTCAGGCAAAGAGAATTGCACCGAAGGTTGCTCTGCTGTTGTTGCTGTGCCTGGTCTACTGTTGCCGATCGTGAGACTGAGTCTGCATGCTGTATTTAGCTGATCTTGAGTTGAAGTGAATTTACTTTCGCCTATCACAGAAACACAGAACAGAACTCGACTAATAAATAAACAGACAAAACGACGCGTATTTAGCTCAAAAATTCTATAAATTGACTAGAAATACAATTCGACTGGAGGAGAAAATGGCAAGTTACCCGTTGCAGACTTAA
This sequence comes from Plutomurus gul, assembly GCA_019776185.1. Taxonomy (NCBI): domain Eukaryota; kingdom Metazoa; phylum Arthropoda; class Collembola; order Entomobryomorpha; family Tomoceridae; genus Plutomurus; species Plutomurus gul. Next base: position 13,566 of record JABASC010001943.1, on the reverse strand, counting down.
AAGTTTATCTCTGTATCGCTTGCAGAAAAGTCTCTGGTGGTACATTTAATAATAATGAATTTAGAATGTCATTTGACACAACCAAAGTGCCAATTTCTCGTTGTCGACCGAAAAAGTTCTTTCACTGTTGATAGCGACTGTTGCTGCTGCCCTTTGTATTCAGATTACTTGAGCCGTCAGTAATTACTATACAGTAGCTCCTTTGTCAGTTGAGAATACTGTTGCGCGACAGCTGACAATTCAATCTTAGTATCCGAATAGACGATTTCTAACGAAATGATCCCTTGGGAAACTATGAGCTGTCGACCATTTAAGGTAATCGACATTTTTTTTTAATTCTTTTTGATTAATGCTTCTAAAAACAAATCATAATTCATTCGTGCTTTTCCTCATATTTACTTTATATGAGAAAGCCAAAAAATACAACTCTTTTATAAATGCTTATTGCTTATGGATAGGTTTCTCTGTTCATTTCCTTTTCATTCACTGTCACTGAATTACAGTATTGATAAAGTGGGGTATATCCAAGTTTAATTAAGATCAAACTAGTCAACCCAAATTTGGAGACAGACATATTGCGTTGAGTAGGCTGATCAAATAGAGTAGCAAGAGTACTGGATGACGTAATCAGACTGTGCAGACTAGAGTTTCTCATTGTCAGTTATAACATTACTATTTTCTCATAAGGTATAATAAATAGTTTAATTTGTTGGAACGGATATTTTGTTTGCACAAGGGTAACATTAGTAGCACCTGCTATAGAGTACATTAGAAATCAACATGCATAACAATGGATGCACATGAACGCAAAGTTATGTATTAGTATTTGCATTTCATTGTTTATTAATGATTCGCCATGTGATAGGACGAACTGATATTATGTGAAAAGCGAGTCAAGGTGTGAAAAAATCATCCGCAAACGCCAACACAATAAAAATGAGCCAGCAAACGGAGACCAAAGAATGTAATGCAATAATAAAGAGTCTAGTAATGAAGTGAACAGACTGAAAATAGACATTGACCATCAATCAAATCAATTGAGGTAGGTATTGCTGGTCTGGTCAGTTCGGCATACACGACTGAACTAAGGCAAATTATGCTACTATCCTTACTGTTTCACTGTTTCATGGGTAATAAGGTGACTTGGTGTCGTCGTCGTGTGTCTACATATTCTATACTACTGACTACTACACAGTGTGCTCTTTGAAGTAACTCCATTAATCTTGCTAGGAAACTACAACATAAATAGTTCTATTAGAGTCGAGTAATTTGTTCGGGCGATATAATAGGCTCATTAATCAAATTATTGAGCCAGATTGATGATGACAAAAAATCTTATTTATGGAGCGGCCACGGCGTAGATGGCCACGTTGTAAATACTCATAAATATCACTAAATGGCCCAAGTTTGCATCACTCTGGCTTCTCTGCACTCCACCACCAGCTTATGTTCTCTGTTCTCCATTCAGTCTATAATTCAATTCTCAGAGCACATTGCTGCTGCTGCTTCCACAATGCCGTCAACAATACAAATAATAGTGGGCCAACTATACACTAGAAAGAAATCTGTGTAGATAGCATTAATGTAAAGGGGAATTGTTGTGCGAAAAGTTTTTTTTTGTCAACTCGTCCCACATAAATAACTTTACGAATAAGATTTCTATATTAAAGTTATTTAATTCGCTCGTAACAGAGTGAGAGATTTGCTGATCACAAGCTTGCTACAATTATTGAACATGAACAGAGATCCTTATCGCTCGTAATATAATAGTGCTAAAGGCAGCAGAGCTCCTTTTCATTGATTCATGTTCAGTAGTTAAAAAGTAAGTTTGAAGAACGAGTAATTTGCCAACTGCTGCTGCTGTCAGGATAATGTTGTCCATCTATTGGTCTGAACTGGACTAGTAGGGATCTATAATCTCTCTCCATTGTATATAGAGTGAAGTTAAGATGTGAGGTTATTTTGTAATGGTAGGTTTACATATCAGATCAACATCGAGATAATGAAAACAAAAACTCCTATAGATTTCTTACATTTAAGTAGGTACGAGTTGGTTCACATACGAGTTTTGCTTATAATGCTATTAAGATCACTTGCAGCAGATCATAATAATATTACATTCTATCAAAGTACGTACGAACAGATCAGTTTAGCGGTGATCGTGATTTGATATGATAGGCTCACAAAAGGTCCGTGATAAAATAATTGCTAGCCTTGCAGTTCCTATTTCATTCCGTTTTCTTACACATTCCAGTTTAAATAGCTTTATTTCTTTCTATTATCGTAGTACTAAAAGTATTCGTAATGACGACACTTTACTTCTTTTCAGTAAAATTCTTATAAAATAAGTTATAATCGTAGATAAGTTCAAGTCACAAAAACATTGCAAATGAATTAATTAATAAATATAATTACAGTTAAACATTTGCTTAACTAACAATTAGAGAAGAATTTTTGATTCTCCACATCTGATTAGATTAGGTTCATTCGTGTGCCTGTTATCAGAGACGTTCATCTCATGTACTGCTACAGGTACATAAAATACTTCACTATAAATTACAAATCCGTCGATATATGTAACATCATACATGTAAATGTATAGCATTTTTTTTAGTTTTAATTACCTAGCTTGGATGTAGCTACTGATGCACAACACAACAATACACGTCCGTAATGCCTCCCTTCAGTAATGTAGACAGCTAATTACAACAATAAACATTACTTACATAACTGACGTTGCTTTATTTAATCAAACTTACAGTACATACGAGAGAGTACACGCAATAATGTTGTTATATCATAGAGCAGCGGTATTTACAATCGAATCGCTTGGGGTTCTCCCTGATTTTTGACAAGATCTCACCTTCTTCCAACACAGACATAGTACCTACGCTCGAGCAGAGTTATTGAAAGAGACTATTAGTAATAAGGCACGGCAGAGCGAGAGAGAGATAATAATGCAGAGCTTGTATGTATGTGTAGATTTGTATAAGTAAATTGAAAGGTATGAAGTGGATAAAAGTGTGACATGAGCCTGGCGCATGTGTCTGATAGTGAGAAGATAAGACAATAACGAATTTTCTTCAATGTCTCTAGCGTAAATGGTGAATTAAGCTTAATTAGTTTTTTAATTGACTTACCTTGACATTTAAATCTTGTTGTAGGCGCGCACAGTGCATGTCAATGTTTACATTTCTTGTAAACGCTCCCAGCTATTGATTTTATTGTGTGTTATTTGTATTTCACTTATCGCTTGTCTGCTCTCACATCTTATACTGAAGTTGGGAAGTTACACGAGAGTTACATCTCTCATTACCTAATATGGTATTACAGTGCTGGTAGCATGTTGTAATGGATAGTATTCGTATTATTGTCCATGCATGATTCTATTGTAAGAAACTACTGTGTATTATTGTATGTGTGCACGCTTCTTTGAGTTATAAATAGTAGAAATGGTGAGACTACTGGACGGACATTGAAAATTCTAGGCCATGATTAAAATTTTGATATGAGTATTAATTGCAATTTTTAAATTATTTCCTACTAAGATAAGTGCATGTTCGAAGATGGAAAATATTCTTCATTTTTCAATACATGACAGCTTTAGGTACACTCATCGATTGTTCACTAATATTTTTGTGTGGGTCAGCCAGTCAGCAGCATTCTGGGAATGGCTGATTGTGTTTGCGAGGTCCACACGACTATAGGCTTAGGAAAACTGTACAAATTCACGATGATATTGCATTCACATTATTGTGGATATGTCTACAAAGGGAAAAATGATGACACGAGCTAAAATTAATGAAACTATTAAGGAATGATTAAGTTAGATAGTCAAACCAAGAATTTTCCGGGTGCCTCACACTATCCATAGGACTGATTGACAGATAATTCATTGATTAATGCATAAGTACAAATACACTCTTCATGGATGATGATTTGATCTGATGCACCGTAGATATTCATCGTTTCCCAATAAAATTAGCATCCATTCAATTCCAAGGCTACTGAATATGTACCATTAGAACACGAAATTTACATAACTTCTGTTCTTGTGCTGTGCAATGGAAGCTGATTACCTGTGCATACTAAATTTTACCCTGTATTTATTCTATAGATCAAACTTTTGTAATTTTATTTTTCACAGTTCAAGCACCAATACGAATACAATAAAGCTTGGAATGAAACAAACTTAATAAATTAGTTAAAAATCTCATATTCTAAATTGAATCAATTAAAGAAAATGTTCATCCAAAAAAATTGCGAAATCTTCACATTTCTTAGAACTGGTCAACAGTGCAGTAACTACTATGTATATAATGAAATGAATGAGTAAATCAGATATCTTCCTGCTGTTTAGTGTTAACCCATCTGCATAAAAGTACTAAAAATATCATTATTGACAGAATGGCTGATAATGATACCGCGGAGAAATTCTCAATGACCACCAGTCATTGTAGTAAACTACTACCAGATCAGCACTATGAATACTGAATACCTCAAACTGTACTGCCTCTCTTACTAAACAGTCTTATATCATACTGTTGAACGAACGTACTCACTCTCTCAGAATATTCCCAATGCAAAAATACAAACATTGCGAATCATACTTTATTTAAATTCAATGCACATGTTTACATGTTTCCCAACAACACAGAGTCGTACTCTTCTAGTCATTCGTGTAGTGCTCCCATTGTTCTTTTTCTCTCGCTGTCGACTACATGCCTTCTGTAAGATATTAATTTATTGTTTGAATTGGAATAACCCATGCCACTGCACACAGTCACACAGAAGAACAGCACAGGCATAACCGTAAAGTACAGGCAGGAAAACATCTTAGGAATGCGAGTGTTCTCTGTGATTTGTTTCGATTTGATTTTACTTTCGACTGGACTGGGAGACTCAATTGAATTTCCAACTCAAGGGCAGAGCACAACATTCTTTTCATTTCTTCAGCATTCTCCCATTTTTTTTCATTGCTCTACTACTTACACACAGCCACAGACTTGCGTTCAACAAAGTTGAGTCTCTCGTCGTCGTCGTAGTTCTCTCCCTACGTAAGTACTATGTTCTACATAGTAGATAGTGGTGGTACTTCCCATTCGCGTCAAGTCAACTACAATGCTCTCTCTCTGTATCTGGCTCTCTGTTGAAATTGTAGGTTATGGTGGTGTTGGTAAGGTTGGGAGTTCTATTTTATTGTCAATTCAGTGGAAGCATGCTGATTTGATTTCCATTCCTTGCCATTCTATAACGTATTCAATTTCCAATATGATTTATGGCCATTCTTTTGCTATAGCATGCTAATGGAGTGATGTGATAATATTTGTATAGTTCACATTGGCTCTTTGTTCGAGTTGTAATAAATTCAATTGAATCCACATTATTGAAATTAATGCAGCAAACTGAGAGATAGCAGAGAGGAAAAAATGCATTTCATACGATGTACTAATAGTGATTTAAACATTGCTTATTGCATTGCTCCGTTGTACATAATAGTCTGTTAACGTCTTTTTTAACGTGTAAATCTGTACTTGGAGGTTCACCTTTGATTCCTTATCTAGAATTGGCTTTCTTTATTTTCATGGATTTAGTCTTATATAATTGGCAGTACGTTTTATGTGCTAAAATGCATCGTGTGATACATGGGTGCGCTTGAGAATTGTATGTAATACAGATTTTTACGCCAATTTTATAGACGTACAGTGCACACCATTGGTAACTGTGTCTAAAAATGACGGGACGGTAGTTACTCCTGCAATGTTACATGCTACATTGTTACTTTCGTATGTCTCTGTGCATTTCTGTGTTATCGTCTCATGAACAGACAGACAGTTTTATTGTCAGTTATTTCGTTTCTTGACACATATGGTCTGGCTTTGTGCTCTTTCCATTCTACAAATGATTATGGGAATTAATCACTTGTCATATTTATTGGGTGCTAGGCAAATATTGTTTGTAACTAGACAGGTAATATAATACGAGTGCATACACAAGGGTTGACTTGCAGACTTTTAGAACTAAATAAAATGGATCTGCCCTGAATTTACATAATCGTAGGAGGTTAGCAGAGACAAACATTTCTACATTACACATTCTGACAAATAAGAAATTGCGTGTGAACTTGTAATTTATGGCTGAAGAATCCCTAATGACTATGCAAACAACCAGAAAATATAAAATATGTAATGCAAACCTCAAGATGTCTTAAATTAGTTATTAGGGAAGAATCGGCCATGTCTCTTTCCGCGTTTCTCACACCTACCTGTTTGTTTCAAATTAATTTATGGATGAATGCAAAATGTGTGCAAATTATTACAAAGTCTATTCCCAGGGGGCACTTTGAAGACAATTCATTAGTTTGGTATGCACTACTACAGGCAAACGTGATTATTTATGTGATAGATAGAAAATTATTTTCCCTTAAATTACACATGTGATGAGTGCAGTAATTATTCAAAACCGTATACCTATGTATACTGGTGTATATATAGTTGAATCCTTTTCAGAAACTAGTATATAAGGGCACATTTGTATTCTTCAGTAACAACCAATAGATTTACAATGAAGGAACCCTGCGGGCGCGATTCTATTGATTTTTACAGAAAGCAATTGTAGTCTTGGGGGATAATTAGTCAGGAGTTTGTTACTTAAATTTATGGGTGATAAAAATTTTCATCACCTTATGTTCTGCTGTTCTCAGTTATAGAATGATAAAACGAACAAAGACACAAAAGATACTGGAATGATAAATGGCATTACCATGCAATTAGATTTAAGAACTCTGTCAACACATAGAAAAATCTGTTTACAGGAAAGTTCTGCACTTGTAGAATTAAAGCTAATAGCTTGGTTCGCTTGGTGTGTGCGTTAAGACTGCTCAATAAATTCCGCTACCTGTCAGCATTCAGCATCTCTTTTTATAAGCTATGATGATGATTTTTCCAAATTGTGTATAGTCTCTTCCGAAGCGACCACGTGACAGTCAGTTGGTTGTAGTGCTAATGCGTATTTGAACGTGTTAATTTCTCACTTTAAATAAAACAATGGAAACATAGAATTAGACCCCCTGCAAAGAGTACAAGCAGATCAGCAAATAAAATCCTACAGCTTTAACATTTTACATACCTCACTCAAAAAATTCCTTGTCGAAGCTATGGGAGCAGAGTGAGAGAAAAAGTCTCAACTTGTAGTAAGTAGGTTTTCCTGTCATCGGGCGTGAACAGAAAAGCTGCATTCAAATGTAGCCGTGAATTCCCATCCTTTGCCAATTGTCAACCAACTCTACTCTGCTTCTGCTTCTCTCTCTGCTCTTTCTGAGCTTGTCGTGTCTTGTTCAACAAACTAATAAAATAACATTTCATTATCACATGGACAATATACATAGTGTGCTAAATTAGTTATGCATTCATTATATACTTTACTAACTGCTCTGTGCACTCTAATCATTAACTGCACAAAGAGTAATGGTCTCCGAATCGAAATGATTTTTTTCCAATTGAGGTAGAATATATATGCAAATAATTACCTACCTATAGTGGTCGTAAATAGATGTCTACTTTTCAATACAGAGAGAATGAATGTATTACTCTAGTAAAGCGAAATGGGCAGATGTATTGTATAATGGCACGAGAACATAACTCTTGACGCAAACCGAGAACCAATGCGATTAGTAGTCCAACATATTACCTGTGCACACAACACAATAATAATATATACCTAAATATATAGACAAGTTCGTTTGAGAAAAAGCGTTTGAGGGGGATATAATAATACAGATATTATTACAATGCCTAATGCCTACTGGAAAACAAGTCTCTGAACTGCCATAGATCTTGCATCGAACCATCCTTCTGTCATAAAGAAAATAAAAGAATACTCATTGTCAGTTCAGTTCAGCCCAGTACAGTCAAGTTCAGTTTAAGTCAAAATATATCTGCACGCAGAGATCACGAGCAAGCAAAGCAACAGTCGAGTGTCGTACTACAAAGACCACTGCTGACTGACTGACTTGCTCGCTAATTCCAGTGACTCTCTCTCTCTCTCTCTCTCTGTCTACATAATAATGTACTTTAGATACCACAATGTAATAGAGAGAAAAAACTCAACTCAAATACATATGCTTATACATAGGAGAGCAAATTTGAAATGAAATAATAGCAAATTGTGACTTTGTCAAGGCCATCCGGCTGAATACTAAATACTCGTAAGCTTGGGCCAGGCAACTTCACCTATCACTACAATACAGAGCAGAGCTATTTACAATTCGCAGATTTAAATTGTATTACCTACATACAATATCATGTATACATAGGTAGTATGTATAGTGGCTATGGCAGGTAGTGTAGAGATCCTGTGTAACAAACTAAACGGTGGAGATGATAAGAGATTATACCTTTTAAGCGAATAAGTCGAGTCCATTGGGTTGATTTGAGTTGGGTGTAACTATTCCTTACATAAAGTAGGTAGGTGGTTTTTTGTGTCTTTAGGTTATTCTAGGTAACTCACTCTCTGTCTGTACTTTTATCACATTTATTATTATTACAATTGCATTCCGACGTAGTTCAACTGTTTGACTCTCGGGTGCTAGTATATTCCTAACCTATGTACATGTATAATGTACATGTTCTCCTCTCTCTGCAAATGTCATGCCTTTCTTTATTTCCACGATCAAAGGCAGGAATGAGAAGATATTTATTATAACTATTAACGTGTGTGTACACAAATGTATTCATTTTGATCAAGACTCTTACTATTCACTGCAACGGCTAAAAATCATGAATAAATACAATAATAGAACGAGACAGGACAAAGAGTAGCCGTCAAAATATAATTTTCTTTTTATGTAAATGCGGCAGACCGGCTTTCCATAAGTCAATTGTAGTTTTTAGTGCAATATAGGAAGATTAAATCAGCCTCGCAGTCACTTATAGCATTCAGCAGAAGAACAAATGTATCTTACGCTCATGTTCTATACAAAAGAATGTGAAAAATTCAATAACATTTGTTAACGTAGGCTTGCATATCTTTATATCATCAATCTAACCATATTGGCAAATTTTGTTGATTTCAGACTGTGATTTTCCTCGTACTTTTGTTATGCTACCTTGTGCGGACAACAGACTCAAGGCCTGTGGAAGGACGGGCGGAATCTGGAAGTGTTGTGGACCTTAGCAGAGAAAGCATAGCAAACACACCAAAAATAATTAGTAATAAGAGGAGCGAAAATAGAGAATACGGCTCCAAATTAAATACCAACACCAGTATGGTGTTGGTGCGGGTGGTTGTAAGCTCATCCTCATCGTCTTCCTCAGATTCTGACGGGGAGTTTGCAGGATTTCCAGCTTTTCAGTTCGTTTCTTCAACGACGACGACAACGACAACAGAAGCACCGTCCACGACACACATCAAGCCCACCCTTGAGGCAGTTAACAGAAGTAGGGGACAAAATAACAGATATTTCCTACGACCGAAACGTATTTCTGCTTTCACAGCAAAAACTACAGTCACCCCTCGAAGGACGACGATAATTAGGATAGCCGACTCTCCAGCTTCTCAAGCAAACGAGAATGACGCAGAGAAAACAACTAGACTTTCAGCCCTACCAGATATCTTTTCGGTTTTTTACCGTGCATTTTCCCAAAATAAAACCGCCGAAGATAGTTCATCATCATTGACAACCAAAATCACACAGACCAATGACAAACATAGTGACAATGACAGTTCACCTTTAATGAGTGATTCCCAGAATGTGGAAAGATTCCAGGTGTACCCTCAACAAATCAAAAGTAAAACCGCCATAGTATACAATAGTAATAGTAAATCTAGTAATAATAATGATAATAATAATAATAGGAGGCTATACGTAGAAGATAGTAGCAGGAATGGTGACAGTGAGAGTGAGAGAGGAGCGTTCGGGACTCAAGCCAAAGTTGTCTCCGTGGTCAGCCACACGAAATCAGTGGCAGTAAATACTCATCGGAGCAGCAAACATGTGATAACAAACTCGAGACCTTTGCCAGTAAGAGTACGGCCGATTTATCAGCCAAAAGCTGCCGAGATATCCATAGACTCTGTCACAATTGCCGCCGCCGCTGCCACTTCCACCCTCAAAAATTCAACACCGAACAAAAGTGGCCGTAGTCCAATTATTGTTAATAGTAATTTCTCACGCCAGCCACCGCCGCCCAATGACGTCCTCTCCCCCAGCATTGCTCAAGCACGCATTCAAGACTCTCCTAACATATCATCAACTTTGTACTCGACATTATCTAATCCTTCGACATTATTATCTACATCGACGGTAATTCCGACAACGACACCATCAACCACTGCCACAACTCAAAAATCCTCCAGAACGACGACAAAAAGTTGGCAGCAACCAGAAACTGTGTGGGGTCAGCCGGCCAAAGTTTGGGGCACTCAAGGTCAAGTGTGGGGCGAACCGGAAAAGCAATGGGGAGAGCCGGCAAAAAATTGGAGAGACACTGAGAGACCATCTTGGCTGCGACCAGAACCTTCCTTGAAATTTCAAGGAAAAACCTACGATATTTCCACCACATTGCCCACCACAACCACTTCTACATCCACCACGACAACAACAGACGTTCTGCCATTACTATTCTCTGGGTCAGAAGAAATTACCAATTCCAAGATGAACTTTAGTCTAGAGGATGAGGAGGAGGATAATAATTCCAAAGGCTCATTTTTTCAGCTGGGGGAAGATGAGGAGGAGGAGGAAGACGAAGAGCCGATAGACAATATTAGCAGCGGCGGTAAAAGTAAAAGCTGGGAATTGCCCGAGTTGAGTACACAGGTTGATCACACGTTTGTAGGTGGAAGAGTCGCGTCAGTAAATAGTAATAAGCAACATAGTTCTAGTTATAACAATAACAATAAGCAACCAGGGGGTGGTGGTAGTAGTAGTAGCAGCAGCAGTAGCATCATTAATTCTGGACCTACTGTTGTGTCTACGAGTGGGAGGAAGGTTGTGGACGGGGAAACAGGAAATAGGAATTTTGATGGGAATAGCAATCGAGACTCCACCAAGACAATTCTCGAAGCTGACAAAGAGAAATCGGGTAAGAAATTCGGATACGTGCTTGAGGGGTCAGATGTTCGTAAGTATCGGGTAGAGGAGAGAACACCCGATGGTTACATTGTCGGAGAGTACGGAGTGTTGAACAATGAGAACGGATTTCTACGTGGTGTCAGATACACTGCTGACGGAACGATTAATCCAAGACTTATACATGAAGCTCTTATGAAATTTCTATCTCTGTAAATTGTTCAGATGAAGAGGAAAATTTGTTTTTTTTACATTGAAAAGTTTTAAACAATTAATTAATTTTATTAATGCGATGAATTGAGTTCAATTGATGGAGAGAGAGAGAGTACCTATACACACAACCTACCCCCACTACATACCTACCCGTAATTACCTAGTACAGTACTTATACTACTACACACACGCAGTTGCTCATATTGATGTTCAATGTTATGAACCACTTGTGTTTTGTTTTAGAATTTATTAGTTTTATTCTATTGCATTTTGTGCTTATACTTATTATGTTATTCGAGAAGAGACTACTTACTACTACCGCCTGGAAGCATTCGCTTTGCCTGCCCGGCTCATTACATCATACTGATTGTTTATTGTACTGTTTTAAGAATTTGTAATTTTTCATTTATTTGTTGATGTTTCATTGTGTTTTAATAAAGCTGTAATGAAATCGAGTTTGTTATTGTAATGTGATGAGCAGCATTGAAAATAAAATGTAGAATTGTGTGCATTTACATTTAACCCGTCTTGTCTAATTTCCTATACATTGAGTACGGACACAAAGTATACATTTTTGTAGTCGAACTACTTTTGTGCAGGATAAGCGTAATCCAAAGAATCAAAATTCCAATTTATATCGTTTCCAATTGATGACTATAGGACTACACTAAACTACCTGGATCAAGTATTGTATAGAATATCATAACAACAACTTAATTATATAAAAAGACGTTAAAACGTTTTCACAAGAGACCTTGGTTATTGAAATTGATTGATTTTCTGTCTTTATTTACGAATAATTTCGATTCATTATGTCAAGCCTACATCCTTTTCCAATAACCGTTTCATACAAAAGATGCATGAATGTCTGCACAGATTCGCACGCACGCAGATAATACTAATTGCTCATGCAGAAAAGATTGCACATTCCTACTAATGTAGACACTTGATAAGAATATTAAAGCCATTAGCGAATCTGTTGAATTTATCTACCTACGGTTTACCTACTACAATATTTCATTGTTGGTATACAGATTGGTAGAATCATAAATGTTCTTCAGTGAGAAATATCACTCGTCGCAGTACACAAAGGTGAGTCGAAGCCAGTCTCAGTTAGTGACAAGGTAATGGTTTTATGGCAATATTGATGCATATCCTCCGAGAGAGACACACATACCTATGCAAAAGTTACGGAGTAGGCACACATAAGTTGGCATAATGCAGAGGAAAAATAAATTCGGCTGTCAATAGAGCGCAAATAAAAACACACATGTATTGATGCGATAGTCATGTTAAGTAGAGATGATTGATTAACCCTTTCTGACAATAGATTATTAGGGGTGATAAGAAGAAGGATATTATGCAGATCTATGCAAATAAATAATGAATTGGAAAAGTTAGCTACTCTAATGGTCATGCAGTTGCTTAGTTAGTTATTTGGCGTATAATCTATGTCTGCGCTGCCTGCTCTTCTGTGTAGATGTAATAACAGATAACAGATTGCTCATTTCTCATTTCTTCCTATCCAACAATAATATGTAAGTCTACTCGCCAGGCTGAAGCATGTGTGCGAATTTTTATTCCCGTAGGTTGTATAGATGCCTAATTCAGTTTCTAATACTAATAACTCTTGTCTGTCGATTGTGATTTATAGAGAAGGATGTTTGTATGTCGCAAGCTGAGACGATACCTATTTATATTGAAAATAGTGTAACAATGTATCGTTAGAGTTTGTTGAAAAACCAAGGGCAGGTCTGCAATAGGAATATGTACGTATACCTAATAACGTTTCTGAATTCTCATCCTCTCTGCCACTTTGTCATAAGTTGAATATCACAGAAACCTACAACATCTACTACAGTTGACTGAATGAAAATCGAAATTATCGCAATAAAACAAACGGTATTGTTGTAATTTGACCCGTGTCCTATCTCTATAAGCGTAAAAGCTGTCTTGTCATTTTATCTTCCTATTTAGTCCACGCATCTCACTAATTCAAAAATGCCAGTCGCCACTGTCGCCACACATCTGAAAGTGGGTTTGCAGAACTAGGTGCAACTTTCTACTTTAGTTTTCTCAATATCAACATATTTAAAAATATTAGTACAGATAATATTGTGATAGAAATAATTGTTCGTCATTGGCCGATATGAAGCTTTTTAAATTTAATTTGAAACTGTATTAATTTAGAATTAAATGCTGTACAGATGACGTGTTAGAAAAGTAAAAAAAAAAGCATAAAATAAGAATTGGTCAAGTTTGAAATAATTACATTACAATTATCG